>SCLH01000026.1:675778-694053 GCA_004367855.1 Oikopleura vanhoeffeni
TGCCGTCACCTCAAAAGATAACAGCTATTCGAAATTTGAAAATTCCAAAAAACAAGACTGAAGCTCAAAGTATTTTTGGCCTACTGAATTACCATCGAACATTTATACCGAATTTTGCATCTAAGGCTGCTGAAATTACAAAAACATACCGAGGTGATTTTCAATGGACACCGCAAGCTGATCTTTCTCTAAGAAATTTGAAAACAGAAGTGGCTAGAGCTGCTCTAGAACTCAACATTCCAAACATGCAAAATGATTTTGTACTGGAAACAGATGCATCAAACAGTGGATACGGTGCCGTATTATTTATTTGCAACAAAAAGCAACTTCATTCTCACCCAATGGTCCAAATTGTTCCCTTCCGAACCGTGTTTGAAATATGGCTAGCTGGAATGTTTTTTGGTCCAAGCTCATTTTTAAATTACCAAACATATGGAAAAAAATTATTTTTTGCGGTAAAGTAGCATTAACACAGAATGGAGTTCAACTATTTGCTTGGCCGAAAGTTCAACATGGCGAACCGATAATGCTTTGTCTAACTTGGGCATCAAGAATCCGAAGTAAAAATTCAAAAATTCAACAACTGTGTTGGCGACAATTAGTCAGTTTGACTTTACAATTGAATTGAGGCCTTCCAAATCCATGAAAATAAGTGACTGTTTATGTCGACAGTTTATGGAGCTCAACGCTCTACGCGTTTCAAAACGAAATTTAGCTGAGTTACAAGCTGCCGATCAAATTTTGCACTATGTCAGAACATACGTTTCCAGCAATCGTTGGCCGATCAACCCTCAGTCGGAATTACTTCCGTATCTGAAAAATCGCGAACATCTATTTTTTGGCGCAGATGGAGAACTATGTAATCAATTTTGAACAAAATATCCGAACAATACTTGAGATGTTATGAAAATCAGATATATTCAAATTACAGACAAAATGGTCATTGCATGGGAGAAGCAGTCTATTTAAACAACTAGAACAGCTATTTCTGGCCTGGTCTAAGTAAATGTAAAAACTACGTGAAAAGTGTCCATGAATGCACTTCAAGCCGACTTGCACCTCGCAGGGGCTCAAGATGTTGAACGCAAATAAGATGCCTGAGCATTGCTTTCGATTATTAATTACTTTAGCAATGTGAAGAATGGTACAAAATAGTGCTTGTCGGATCGAGACGTTTTCGAAGAAAGGTTACTGCAGCCCTGGATCAAAGCATGCAACGTGTGAAACGTGAAATGTCGAGATATTTCATTCACAAAATTGCCGGCAAAATTTTGACCGACAATGGCGGAGAATTTTCAATGAAAAAATATTGAGGCGAGCAGCTACGAAGTTAAGCAACATTCAGCCAAAGTGACCAATATACAAGCAAAATGGAGCAGTAGAACGTGCCAATCAAACACTGAAAAGTAGAAGAAACGCATCAAATAACGCTGAAACTTGGGACAAAGCTTTAGATGAAATTATTCACTCTATTTACTGCAGTGAAAACGTAGTAACTGGTTTTACACTTTTTGAAATTGAAACTGGCGAAACTGGCCAAAACATTCATGACAACGTTGAACACGAGCCATCATTTCGCTAAAATGTTGCAGAAATTCGTCGTCAAACAAGGACCAAAATTGTAAATGAAAAAAATGCAAGAAATCAACGATATCAAAATCCGAATTTCCAACCGTTTAAAAATGAAGAATTAGTTCTGATGAAAAATAGGATGCAAAAACATCCACGGTTTTTGGGCCCTCATAAAATCATCGAAGTCCGTGCGGATGGCTTGTCTTATACCCTTGAAAATGTTAACACTGGAGTGACGTTTATTCGACATTGCTCACAGTTAAAAATATATAGAGAACGTCTTAATGAGGAAATGCAACAGATAGTTGAAGACGCAGAAGAACCAACAGAAGAAGCTCCGGAACGTTACGAGCCATTTATAATACCTGGATTTTTGTTTCCGATTCCTAGCCGAAAAACAAATCGACGATCTACGCTCCGAACTTCAACAGATTCATCGAATGCATCATTAATACCTTCACAATCGAATACAGTAGATCCATCACCTGTAAAACCGACTTCATCAGATTCATCGGGTACCTTAACATCATCTTCACTATCGCAATCACCAAGTTCATCACCTTCACTATCGCAATCACCAAGTTCATCACCTTCACAACCGACTCCACCAAGTTTGGAAGCAGGAGACAAGCCATCGGACCAGCTCGACGACACAGTTTACGAGTCAGCTGCATCGGAGATGTCCTCAACTAGTTCGACACATTCAGGCAGCTTCACAGCTATGACAATCGACAACATGACAATAAAGGAGCTGCAGGAAACCGCAAGACAACATGATGTAGCCCGGACAGGACCAAAAAAAGCCCTGAAGAAGCGACTGATTCTTCACCTCAAAAGCGTCAATCCACATTGGCCAACCGATGAAAATGGAGTCTTATTGTTCGAAATCGACTTCGTGCAAGATACTGAAGTTGAACTATCAACTGTTGAATTATTTAACCGTCGGTATCAAATTCACCGAAGGTATCAAATGACAACGCAACAATATCATTGAAATCACAAAACAGGTTAGCTCGAACACAAATGATTACATCAACTGGGCCACCAAGACCAGATCAACCATCGTCGACGATTTCAGAAACTCCATCGTCATCAACGAATTTGTTTTTATCAAATGCAGCTGCTCCAGTTCCATTTCCATCAACTCATTCGTCACAACCCACACTACCAGTTGCGGCATCACCAGATCTACAAGCAGGAATGGCAAGCCAAGTATCATTCGCTTCTGACGCATCTTGAATTCCAGCAGAGCAGCTTTCGCAGCAGCAGCGGTTTCATATCGCCGCAGTTTTGAGCAGAAACTCAAGCTCGGGATTAGAAGACCAACTGGACCAGCCAATTATTGACTCGGTTGCACCAGATATATCTCAAACAGGATCAATACTTTCGGGAAGTTTTACTGCGATCAAAATCAATAAAATGACAATCAAGGAGCTACAGGATGTCGCGCGCCAAAATAATCTTGTTAGAGCAGGTCCGAAACAAGCCCTGAAACAGCGCATTGTTTCACATTTTAAAACTGCCTTCCCACACTGGCCAACCGACGAAAAAGGAATTCTACTTCTAATTGTTTGAAATGTGATTTCGCACCAGAAACCGAAGTGGATTATCGATAAAAATTGACAAAAAACGAACTGTTTGTTGCCTGATGCTACATTCAAAATACCGAAACACAAAATATATTCAGCCCTTTGGAGTGATCACGGAAGGTACACCTAGTGAAACATATTGATGACAAATTCAGGCTGCATTTTATCTTGATCACCCGAGCATCAATTCAGTTGTGATTTTCACCTGACATTCAAAATAGCACCGCACCATATTTGTTGAAGAAATGCTCAATAAATCAGCTGCAACAAATTGAGTAAGAAAAGCAAATCTCTACAAATCAGACAATAACGAACCTATGCGGACTCCCTTGATACCTACGACAGAAAAATAAATATAGTTGTTCATATTAAAATTATGATGGAACAAATTTTATCAGTTTGACTTTATAAATTGTCCTTTATAAAAAATTACACATTTCTGCATGTAGATTCCTTAATCAAACTTTTCGCGTTTAAAAAACTAATTCAACATGTTTACCAAATTGCGTCATTTGTTTATAGATCTATCTTCACGCTGTTTGCGTTTCTTAACAATTTATCGATCATACAAATTTGTAATATCATCTATAATCTGGTTACGTGTTTACGAACCTATATAGACTGTTGTTTAAGCACAAAAGTGATAGAATTTTGCAGTTTTGCGACTTGCGGCGATTTTGGGTGCGCTTTTGGAGCTAAACACGTCACTTATAACATAGGTTTTTACCTCTTTTAACACTTTGTTTGTTTAGTTCTCAACCGAACGATAAAAACATTAAAAAAATCTTTTAATTTAAAATAGAGTGTTATAGCAATCTCTTTTTATTGAAACCCAGAAGTTTCGAAAGATATTTGAAGCATGTGAATACAATTATGCATCGTCAGTTGTCTGTGCTATGGCTGTTACTTTGGCCTTCCTAAATATATCTGTTGTTACACTTTGTTAGAATGCGTAGCCACTACGCTATTTAAACCAAAGTGGTAATAGCAGGTATCCAGACTGATTGTTCAAAAAGGCACGAAGAGTTCGAAACCATCAACATCTAAACGTTAGAGACATCCTTATTTCACTTGTGGTTTATGCTTGAATCTGCAAGTGCATTCTCAGCGGTACAGAACGGCTTGATTGAATATAACGTTCACAGAGGTGGTTGGTGATCGATTAAATATGTTACATGATTGAGATTTATTATGAGTTATTTCGAACGTTCTTCAGTCATTGTATAAATCCATGTGAGGGTTTGGTAGAAAAAAATTCATTTTTATTATAATTTTTAGTCGAAGTGTTGGGGCCAATTTACACAGGTCTTCCGTTTGTGTTTCGCGTATTTATCTTGATAAGCGCGTCCTTCGTACTCATAAGATTAATAATCTGACCCTTCGCGCGCGGTCATTAAGAGTTTTCAAAACATCGGTTGAAAGGTCGTGACAATTTCAACTAATTGATTGCCCCTGAAATTCGCATAACGGGTGATATTTTTTTCGTATTACCGGCTCCCTGAGTATCCACAAGCCAGATTCATTCACAATAAGCTATTTTTATGTTAACGAACAGCCATTTTTTTGGACTTTGACGCACCTGACCAGTGAGTTAATATATTTTATTCTGTATTTCGCAGACAAAATTTTCTATTTAGAGTGGGCATTGATAATTTACGACCGAATGTGTCCCGACTTAATACTGTATGAATTTAAATGTAATTTCAATTAAGACAATTTGTGAAGTAAGTAACTATTCAAGGTAAATTAACATTTAAATTTAGTATTTCTGATTTCTCTATTTAATTAATCTGGAGGGGTTTCTTGATAGCGTCGTGTTACTTCTTAACCTTTTAATTTACACCGTGACATTATTCACACTTTAGATTCCGAATTTATATGGATCAAAGAGTTCCACGATATTTAAGGATTTGCTACACCTCAACTCAAAATAGAACAGATTCTATTCTAACCGGGCGAGACGCTATTCTCAGAAAAGCGGATTTAACAACTGAAGTCAAAAATTCTCGTATGCAATCTTTGCGAAAAAAGTTTAAGTTTATTATCTTGTTCCATAGAATGTTCATTTTAATTGGTCGATGTCAAAATACACCGAGACTTTGAAATAACGTTTTTGGATACACCATAATTTAATAAGCAAATAACGGAGCTGACTCGATCGCGAACGATTTACGCTGATATGTATGGCAGTACACATGACTACTTTACGTTTTATTGAACTCAACGAGTAAAATAGCCTGTGGTCTCACTAGAAAGCTTTCAATCTCTCGACGGTCACGTTTTCTGCTCGGGGTTCTAAAAACCAGTTTGTGAATTGTTAACTCGTACGACTCGCATTTTAGCCAACTACTTTGCCGCACACCATTTATCGCATTTACGACGCCTAATCATAATGACAAGATCATTTAAGTTATCGATAAATTTTTGAAACAATGACGTTTGTTGGTTTTTTTTTTGAAATTTTACTGTTATTACAGTTACTTTATTTTTTGCAAAATTTTTTAAACTCACAAAATTACACTTCATCGCTGATCAGAAATAAATTCTAAGACTTTTTTCCCATAATACAGCATATAGCCCAACACATGATCACCGTGACCGTTATATTTAAGGAATAGGTTGGTAAAAGTTACTGTTTTTTTCCCAAATTGTTAAATCATTTTTGAAAGAAGTGAAGTGGGTTCCTTACGAGGCTTTTGAAGGCTTTTTTACTTACACTCAGTCCGAAAACGTCACGTGACCTTCAAATTAAGAATGAGGTTTGGCCAAGTACTCCAATATTCTCAAATAAACGCGAAAAGTTTTAGGACAATACACACCTAATTTAAGAGTTTTTGAAGCATAATAATCAATCTTCCAAAACACGTCACGTGATCTTATTTTAGTTGCAAGAAATAGGATTTGATTTATGACATATTTTAAATACTTCTATTTTTGGATTATTTTCGTCACGTGATTGCTATTCCAGCACTTTCCTGTAATAAGAAAAACGTCTTAAAAACGTTTGAAGTGAACCTGGAATTTTCTATTGACGTAATTTGAGTACTTTTTCAAATTACTGTACATTGGTACGCGGATTATATTTTTTTTCAAAAGTACTCAAATCATGCGAAAGGACCCTCAAAAGAAATCGTAACGAATTCTAAGATCTAAACTGCTTACGTTTATAATAGAGCCAGATCTCCAGCAAGTCATAGCTATTCGAAATGTTGATAACATAAGAATGCGTAGGCGAGAGAGAAGGTGAGCAAAAAAATGAAATAATTACCGATGGTTTTTTTTAATTTCAAGATTCTGTTTGTAAATTATTTGTGAAAATTGGCCTCCGTTTAGAAATAGATCACCTCTAGAAGCCAAAAACTTTCCGAAATATAATTTTAATTAATTAGAATCAAAAAGGTTTGCGAGTACGCATCAGGCGTAACTTCGTCTCTGATTTTAGAACAACAAATGATATTAAACAATAAGTCTTCAGAGTCAATTTAAACGAGAGAAATTTTGATGAAAACATATAATATGTTAAGGAACTAGATGAAAACCCCTTGAAGTTAACTTAACAGTGATTCAAATATAAATAAACCGTTAATACTTCGTATGATTATTGCGCACTGTAGCCCGTCACGGGTACATTTTCGCGAATGTTTTTTTTCTCATCCCATTAAATGCCTTTATTGTTCATCGGAATTTTTTTTATTTTTATTTTAATTTATTGCAAATTGGCTGAATATTATTTAAGCTATTTTGAAAAAATGAATGTTGATAATGAAACTTTGCTAATATGGCCGATTAAAAGTGAGGCAACTATTGGCTAAATCGAGTCTGTAGCAGATTATGTCTAAAGTCTACGATTAACATGCACAGAAAACACGTTCGGATTAAACTTGAACTAGATTTTTAGGACAAGGGCGACTGTCCAAATAAATAATTGTAATAACCAAAATACTCGTCTGATGAAATCCAGCAACCATCATTTTTGGTATTTCAATTATTTATAAAAACAGGTGTCATATTACCTTTCTTTGTACGATTGAAATCTGCCCCAACACAATATTTTTTGAAACATACCCTCCTTTATTTAAAATCAAATTAAGACTGTTTTTTACGACAATTCGGCAACGTCAGCCCAACTCCGTTTGATAATGACGCCGGTTCATCAAAATTGAGACATATTTGGCTATCGATTTCAAACCTAAAACACCAAATGTAAGCATCCACTTTCAAGAATATCTTTCTTTGTTTTTTAAAATAAATTTATAAACAAACGAAATTTTAAAGTTTCGCGGCCAGTGGCCTATTGCCTTTGGAATGCGCAATAACTTGGTCGACTTGGCAGAACTTCGATTGGTTATAGCAAAATAGACTAGCAACACAAGTTCAAAAACCATTGCATGGCTTCTAATTTGTTGATTTTTTATTGTAGCCGAGTATCGAGGCACATAAGAATCGATTGAAAGTACGAAAGAAAAATGAGAATACGGCGAAAGAAATAAACTTTTATCTGGCAACGAAAACTTAACGATTTTGAGAAGGCAAATAACACGGGAAGTCAGTCACAAAGTTTCATGAATCAAATAGTTTGAAACGCCTAAATTCAGGTATGCTCTAATGGTTCAAATAAGCTGAACTCTAAGGTTGTAGCTTGGATCATTCGCTCAGAACGCAAGTCCCCCCATTTGGCGTTTCCAAAACAATTTGAATTTATATCCTTTTACCACTGGAACTCCTCGCAAAACGTTTACTATCTCTATACGCGTGTTTTCGAATCCATTTAATGTTGCTAAGTGATTGCCTAAGTATATAAGCCAAGGTGCTTGATACTTGGACGCTTGAATCTGATCGTGGTTAATCCATCAATGCAACTAAGACAATCTACTAGACACATAGGTGATTCGAACTCGCGCTTTAGATTAGTGAACGATTTCGAAATTGAGTTCCGTGGTAAAAGGATAAACAGTAGACATATCTGTTTCCACATGTCCTGAATCGTTAACAATTATATATCGTGACAATGCGAAATCATTTTCAATCTAACTGTTGAAACAGGAATATGTAGACACTTCATAAGAAACAAATAACATTATCATTTAATTTATATAAATCATTTTTTTTAAGGCAATGTTCTTTTCAATCGGTGAGACTTATAACCAGGAAGTATAGAATGCTAAATGGTAATGCATCTTGGAATTCGAGGTCATGAATCATGGTCAGTACGAGAAGGGTTCGATTTCCGACTCAAACGTAGCGTTTTTTGTTATTATCCAAGAATAAACTATGAGCTGAGACTATGTTTCTTACTAAGAAAAAGTCCGATAAAGTCTACGCTGAGACGTGTAAGCCTGAAACTTTAGTGAGATTTCACATTTTGTATAATATCTTACGTGTACAAACCGGCAGTATGTGATAAGTCGAAGAACGTAAACGTCTTGTAAGCGCCGGCAGAGTTGGCTATCCAATAATGATCAACCAGATATGTATGAGCTTAACCTAAAATGCGCATGATGTTCCATTATAATTCGTACCATTAGCCAGCTAGTGTTACCTACTTGCGCATTAGTCATTTTGTTAACCACAGTTCGCGAAAGTACTGAACGTTTTCTTGTGTAAAATTCCATACCTTCACTTAATAATACCCGCCTTTGTTTCCAGAGAATGATAGTTAAAATTAACCCTAATGTAAAGTCGAGAAAACAAATTATCAAGGTTCTTTATCCGAAGTTTATGATATTATATCATTAATATATTGAGATTTAAAATACATGAGCTGAACATAAATTTTGATATGTCTTATAGACATGGTCTTTTTTTTCTATGCTTGAAGAGTTATCAATAGTCCCAATTCCAATCTCCTAAAATTCTACTTCCAAAATAGTCTATAAGTATCGGCTAACTCAGTGACATTAATGTTTTTATGAGTTTGTTGGTAATTGATCAGCAAAGTTTTTGTTGACACACCAGATAACAATGATGTGACTGTTTTATTACTTTGAATAATTAAGAATTTTGACACGTCCTAGTTGAGTTTCAAAATGGAACGAAGCGATGCCTCTCAAATTGAAAATTTTGTAGATAAATTCTAATTTCACAATTTATCTTGGCGTAATTATTTATTTAAAAATTATATCCTATTTAAAACTGAGTAATCACCAGATAATTGTCATTTTTTTTTATAATAAACTTGCAAAGCACAAATTAAAATTGTAAACAAATATTTCGCTTTGTGCTTTGCAAGATCACTCAGGCAAAAAAACAAGGTTTTAAGTTGCAACTTTGAACCACGCAAAGAATATCCTCAAGGTCTTTCCCACATAGACTTATGTGCAGATAGACTCGAGAATTTTGTTATTTTTGAGGAACAGATGGTCGAAAAAAAAGAGCGCTCCATTGCCGGATATTAAGGAAGGGACCGTTAAATAGCTGTTTTTAAATAAAAATTTTGCAAGAGGGATTTTGCAAAAAACCTAAATTCGTACTCATTCGAATCATTAATAGTACTACTGTATCCGAAAATAATTTTTTTGTTGTCTAACTGCAAGTGCCTGGCCTTTTTTTTTCAACCAAGCAGCCATTCTCCAGTGGTTCAGTTTTTTTGGAATTTTCAATAAATCGGTTTCATCCCATCTTCTAGAAAACTCGTGCACTGAACACTGGAAATGGCTCATTCAAAAGAAAAAGCCCCGCCAGTACAAATAGCGGATCTTTGATCAATAATAAAATACACCCTAAATGAGCAGTTTTTGAATATTAGAAAATCCCCCAAATAGAATTAACGGGAGACTAGCATGATCATTTTCCTCAGCATAATTGGCGTAAGTGGGCGATTTTTGACACACGTGGAGACATTTTCGGACAGTTTGAGGGCTTGTGAACTTTTATTAGATTTGGCCGATTACTTACCGAAAATTTTTCTTGGACTGTAAAGTCATCAAAATACTTTTTTTAAATTTCATTCAGTGTCAGTGATTTTGAGTTATAAAAATTCAATCTCTGCAAAGGAATTTCGTTTTTTACAGAATTTTAAAAGACGATTTGAAAATAAGAAATTTAAAAACTCAAAATGGGTATTCGAATGTTTTTTTGAGCTATTTTGTAGAGATTTTTTTTGGTCATTCAAGACGTAGGATTTTTTTTTTTTGAAATTTTTTTTTAAAAAAAGAAACGGTTCACAAGGTGCGAAAAGTGACCTTTAGTCCTCGGATTCTCACGGGAGTTAAAATAGGTATCAAAATAAAAAAGGTGACTCGACAGCGTAGGGTTTTTTCCAGGAGGATTTATAAATTTGCAACGTTATCGGATATACCGGCTGGTCGAACATTAACCGGTAAAGTATAACTGCCGGGTACCGGAAGCTGGATATTTCAAATCATTTACTCTTTATGTCCACAAAAAAATGTTTGCCGCAATTATCGGTGGAAACGGTATAACAAAATAGGGCTCATAACGTAACCGCAAGGTGGTGCGCCAGAAAGGGAATATTTATTCTGATGAAAACCGAAAGTGTATTTTCCCAGCTATAATTGCCTTCCAGCGCCACTTGCGGGTCTCTTTACTGACCGCCCTAGTTTCCATATACCGTATTTCAGAAACCGATATTTGCGCATTCTTTGGTACATGTAAATTAATTGCATATCCTTCTATACCCGGGAGCTATACTTTACTGGTCAATTTGACCAGCTGGTACATCCGATAACGTTGCAAAAAGAATCTTACTTCTGAAGAAACATTTGCTGTCCAGTCAGCTTATTTTTATTTCTAATACCGCCATTTAAGACTCCCGTGAGAACTCGCGACTAAAAAGGTCACTTTCGCCCCTTTGAAAGTTTTTTCTTAAAATGACCCAAACAAAATTTTTTACAAGAATAGTGAAAAAAATCGATACCACCATTTTTTTGAGTTTGAATTCTTATTTAAAATCGTCTAATATTAAAAAATGTCCAAATGACCGCATTGAATTCTAGAAAATTAGCACTAGATAACTAGCGCGTAGTCCTACGTTCCCGGTTGATCTTCAAAATTAAGAGTTGGTCGAAAAATTGTTTAATATCTAGAACGCGTGTCAGGTAAAACGTGTCCACAGGTAAAAGCCGAATATCGCCAGAAAAATTTTTGCCCACGATATTTGCAATAGTTCGGCGAGATGGCATCACGGCGATATAGTAAAAAAATTTAAGTTTTCGTTCTAAAATGAAAAACGCGTAGGCGTTCTTAACGATGTCCCAATCAGGGATCGGATTTTTTCAAATTGGAACCGGGTCGGGTCGAGTTTTTTTCTGAAATTTTCCAGGTCGGTCAGGTCGAACGCGACCCGAAGTACTTTTTCGTGCGGTCGAAAAAAATTTTCGAACGGCCAGGTATCGGGTCGGAGGTCGGGTCGAAGGTCGGGAGAATTTTGTTCAAGGGAAGTTTAAAGGGCCGTGGGTTTGAGTTAAAAGAGAATGGCTCGATATTAAGGGGGATGGGCCCGAGTTTAACGAAGAGTGGCGCTCGATAAAAAGGGGGAGTGGGCTCGAATTAAGGGGCGAGTTGGCTCGAGTTCAAAAGGAGAGTAGGCTGGAGTTTAAAGAAAAGTGGATTCCGAGTTTTTGAGCTCGAGTGGGCTCAGTTGAAAGAGGATTGTTAGGGTTTCCCAACTAATCATTTTCGGCAATAATGTGACCTATTCAGGTTGATTTTCCACACAGCCGGTTTGTGTGAAATTTTATTCCGCGTCTTAAGGATAAATATGTTTTTTCAAAAATAAAATATTTCTTCAAAAAAAATGATAATTAATTCGAAAAATCGTATTTTTGACAAAACGCGACTGACCCGACTCGACTGCGTTCGGGTCAAAATTTTCGACCGGCGACCCGGAAAAATCCGATCCTGGTCACAATTCGTCTTTTTCAACTTATCAAAAACTAAGAATGGTTCTAATGAAGTAATTCATCAAAAATCCGTGGGAATTAAGTTGATCAACTTAATGAATTCAACAAATTTTTAAAAGATAGATTTGAAATTGAATATTTGAAAAATGACGCATTGCCTCAGACGCAATCAACAGTTATTTCTAGTGAAATACCTTAACCGCTCACTCGCACATCTGAAATATTAGCACTTTCGCAATCTGGGCCTGATTATTATATGCGGAAATCGTGCAATTGCGTAGGAAGTTTTTCGAACAATTGGCAAATTCGTGATATTGGCGCTGGGGCCCCTTTTTAATAATAACTTTGTTTATATTCATTATATTGTCCGTCCCAGATGACTGATTGTTAATGTTACTTTAGAAAAGGCGCACAATCTTTCAACGTTTTATAAATAAAAAACACGATTTACACTGGTGCACCCTTATCCGTACGATTACCTTTATCCGTACGATTTTTTGAAAAGTGACGAAACCACGCCTTATCCGTACCCCGTATCCGTACGTAAAAATTAGAGAACAACTTTTCCAGATTTTCTAAAATTTTCTAATATTTTTTTCAAACATAAATGAACTAGCCTAACTTGCATCGGTTTTAGAACTATTGTGGTGAATATATAGACTTTACAATACAAGCAAAATAATTTATTTGTTTTTTGGAATAAATCAGTTTAATTTCCAGTTGTTTTTTTCTTGGTTGTTGCATAACCGATGCAGAACTCCAGCTGATAATCTTTTTCATCATTATTTTTCCTGAATTCAAAGGCAGCAGAAGTCGACGTGATTTTTCAGGACAATAGTCGAATTATTAAATAACAACTTGTCATGTCGCTGTCACGTTCATATCTTGAATAGGAACAGATTCTGTTGTAAATTTTCAAATAATTTTTCAAAATACTGATGGTAGACTTTTGTCAACAAACGACCCATATTCCCGCCATATGGATACGGGGACTCCTGTCATTTTTTTTTACTAGATTTAGCCAAAATTTTATTTAATTAGCTTTTGCTTACGACTAAATCCGATTGGAATTCTTAGAAAGCTAAAATACAGAGCCGGTGGTCCACTTTAATCAGGAGTCGCTAAAATGGCCCTTTACTTTGTTCAATTGGCTGAAATTTTGGGGTGTACTTTATTACCAAAAGAAAAAATCATTTGAGCTCAGTGAAAATTTTTTCATTTCCAGGGTTCCTGATTTGCCTATTTTTTGAAAACACTTTCCCGTTGATTGAATGAATGAATCCACGTATACCAAAATGTTCGTCTCTCTGTGACAAATGATGGTAGGTGAAAAATTCACAAATAATAATTTATTTGGCCGCTCTTTTTGTTGAAAAGAGAATGAAAAATCTCAAGAATTCTGGGTGAGTCTAAAATAAACAAATTTCCTCGTCGAAAGTTGAAAATAAATTGCCATCTGGCCTAGAGTCTAGAATTGTTTATTTTAAAATCCAAGACTTTAGAAACATCGAAAGTGGGCTTTTATGAAAATTTAACAACTATTTGGGTCGGGAAATTTTAAAACGACAAAAGATTGGTGATATTTTCGGCGATTCCCTGATTTCCGGTTTTTACACGGTCATAACTTTGATATCGCCAATTTGACTTTCAAAGTTAGGGACCACCCTCGAATGAGAATTTTTCATCTGTGAAAGAAACGATAAAGAATCTTGCTAGGTGTCAGGAATCAAATTGCCAAAACCGAAATTCGATTTGGTCACGTGACAATGAGTCAGAATTGAGGATTTAAGGTGATAAATTAAAAAAATTGTATTTCGCTTTTGGGTATGAATAGGTTTGTCAGTATATTTAAATTTCACGTTTTCTTCACAAAAAACTCTGCTAAAGTATAATGATAAACTCGAAGGCGCCTAAACGAGAAATGTTCGCAAACGCGAATAAGTAATACTAATAATTTAGGAATTAAGCTCTTTTTTGCGTCAAATTAATGTAAAAAATACTTTAAATTACAGTTGTTAGAATGCTAAAATTTTGGCGGCAAAATTCCGCTATTAATACTCTCGATCCAGGCTTGAAAAGCTATAGGAAAATAATTGTTCAGATGTCAAGACTAGTCAACAAATAATTTCACTATATAATCTCCAAACCTTCCGAAAATAACAAAAAATGATGAAGTCCTTAAATTCTTACGCAATTTTTGGGTTAATTTATTCTATCGAACCTATTGTCTCTATAAATAAAAATGGTTTGACATATGACGTCATTTCGAACGCCTAACCGACGTTTTTTTATTTTGGAAACAAAAAATATTAATTTTGTTCCGATATGCGCCGAAAGTGCCCAATACCACCGAATGTGCCAATATTCGCCAAAAAACTTTCGGCGATATTGGGCCACCCCCTTAGCAATTTCTTTAATCTCACAAGAATACTGAAATTTCAAATTTGAAGCTCTTTAAGCTCTGGCTTGTGCTTCTAGCAGAGGTATCAATTTTAAAAACTTCGAAAAAAGCTCTGATCATCAAAATTTCTTGAAGTGATTTACGGTCAATTTACCCTGTTCACGGGTTAAATAGGACAGTTTATAATTTAAAATAAATATTTAATTTGAATTTAGCTCTCTAGCTCCGCTGTGGGAGAAACTAACACTTTCGAATGGGTATTTTAGAATTCTCTGGGGTCGATTTACTCTGTATATTGTGATTTAATCTACGTTCCTTATTTTAAACAAAAAATGTTTAAAATTTTAGCTCTATACTCGCTTGTGTAATTTTTTTGAAACTTTTTAAATGTCATTTTCGAATTCCTGAACGGTCAATCTTACCCCTGTATGCGGGTTCTCAAGCAAAGTTTTTCGATTCCTATAAAAACACTTGAGTTTTAACTTCAGCTCTCTGGCTCGCTTGTATAATTTTTTGAAAATCTTCATGTAATTTTCGAATTCCAGATTTTATTAACGCCCTGATGGCATTTTGTTTTTTTTATAAAATTTTGACACAAATTTTAAAAGAAAATTCTTATTTATCATAAAATAATGGTCAAAAATTAAACTTTTTTTAAAGATTTTGGGTTATCCGAAATCGTCTGAACACGAGGAAGACGCTCGTGTGACTTTTTTTTAACCTAAAGTATGAAAAGTCAATTTTAGCCATGAAATGGCTGGGAAAGAAAATTTTCAATGAGCTCAAATCGATTTTTTGGTTATAAAAGTTCACATATCCCAAAATTTGCCAATTTGAACAAAGTTAAAGGGCCATTTACGACTCTGACTAAAGTGGACCACCGCGCGCACGCGTTATCCGTACGGTAAAAATTAGAGAACAATTTTCCAGATTTCTAAATTTTCTATATTTTTTTTTCAAAATTAATGAACAACTAGCTAACTTGGCAACGGGTTTTTAGAAACTATTTTGGTGAATAATAGACTTTACAATACAAAAAAATAAATTCTTATGTTTTTTGAATAAATCAGTTAATTTCAGTTGTTTTTTTTTGGTTGCTAACCGATGCGAATCTCCGGCTGATAATCTTTTTCATGACCCTTATTTTTTCCTGAATTCAAAGCGCAGGCAAGTTCGACAGGATTTTTCAGTGGGACAATAGTCGAATTATTATACAGACTTGTCCATGTCGCTGGTCCACGTTCAAATCTTCCAATAGGAACAGATCCCCCTGTTTTTTTTTTGGGGTTTACAAAAAATTTTTTTTCAATAATTTTTCAAAATACTCCTGATGGTAAGAACTTTTGTCAACAACGCACATATGCTCCCGCCATATCGATTACGGGGACTCCTGGTCATTTTTACTAGATTTTTTAGCCAAAAATTTTATTTAATTCAGCTTTTGCTTACCGACTTATCCGATTTGATTCTTAGATAGCTAAAACGAGCACAATATCTGGGTTGGTATAATTGAATTAAAAAAATGGTCGAATCGACGATTGTTACCAATTTTCAGGAAAACTAGTAATTTAACAAATTTCAGTAATTCAGAGAAAGATACAATAAATTGTATCCGATTAACTGATTTTTTTATTTTATTTCTCACAGAAGACTATTTTGTGCTCAGGTTGAGCTATCTAAGAATGGTTAATCAGATGAGTTGTTTTTTAAAAAGCCGAATAAAGTATAAATTTTGGCTTGAAAACTCGTGAAAATGACCAGGACCCTGTAATTGATTATACTTTCGTAATTCAGACAGAGCATTCTGGTCTTCGATGTAAGTGATTATTTTCAACCTTTCAAGGTAATGTTCGGCCTTTTTAATTTCTTTGGCATTTTTATCTGTTTTTTTAAACGAAAGTTAAGAAATCAAAATTCCCATATCTAGAATTTCGTTAATTCAAAAATTAAAGCGTTAATATTCACGAAAATAATAAAAAAAAAGATTTCTTTTGCTCTTTTTTTCACTCGACCCGAAAAAGTACCCTTATCGTACAATGTACCTTATCGTCACGATTTTGGCCGAGCTTGAGGCGTACGGAAAGGTGACCCAGTGAGACTCAATTTTAAAAAGCACAAAACAAAAGCTTTGACTCAGTATATGGGCCTATACTATTGGCCAAAACAATTGGATCGAATCGGAAAAACAGTACGGAAACCGTTCTGAGCAAAAATTAAAATCTTTGCACTCGACTTTCTTTATTGTGTCATAAAATAACTGACAAATTTAAACCCCTTGACAATATGAAGGACATCTGACATGTATGACATAAACTGAAAAAATGCCAAAAAAATGACATAATGCCAACGTGATTAAACTTCAGAGTTGGGTTGCATGTCCCAAGTTTATCTTAAGAATACATGACTGAAATTGTTTTTGTGATAGAGCTGCAAAAATTTCTGAAAATGATTTTAAATAAGTAAAGTAGGATTGATATGATATTCAATCCTACTTACTTATTTAAAATCAGTTTCAAGAGTTTTTGCAAGCTCTATCACAAACAATTTCGGTCATGTATTCTTAAGAAACCTTGACATGCAACGCAACTCTTGAAGTTTTAATCCAGGTGTCAATTCTGTCATATTATGCAAGGCATATCCTTTTTAAAAATCATAAAGCGAATATGGCATGACCGAAAGGGATCTGATATTATTATCAATGAGATGGTCGCCATTTGTTAAAGTTTCAATATTTAAAATAAAGTTTCACTTCTTTTCAGGCAACTATGTAAAATATACAAATACTCAGACTCCGGTCAAAAACGATATTCAGAGTAATTAAAAATAATCTGTTCAGTTTATGCTTGAGGAGGTGGGTCGTCGCTGAAAATCGGGGTTTTTCAATCGCTCGATTGCCAGAGTAGTACAAATTTTTCGAAACAAATATATTTCATCTCATATCCCTTTAACACATTTATGATGATTAAGGTTCGTTTTGCCTCGCACATCATTTCTGAGTCATATTATATTATCGTATTAGAATATTTAAAAATCTTGAAAAAACCTAGAAAACAATTTTGCGGATTGTTCCTGGTCGGTAAGTTTCTACAAAAAATTATAGTNAACGAACTTTTGTGCCTGATGACTACATTCAAAATACCAAAACCAGCAAAAAACATCTTCAGCCTTGGAGTGATCACCAAGGACACCTACGTGAAACATATCGATGACAAATTCAGGCTGCTTTATCCTGACCACCCAAGAAATTCAAATTCAATTTTGATTTTCAGCCCTGAAATTCAAAATACACCCACACCATCTTTATTGGAAAATGCTCAATAATTATTTTATTCAGAATGGGTAACGTACTTTCAAACCTTATGATCGCATCTGCCGTTGCAGGATTTGACATTACAACCAACCAAGAAGCCGCAATTGCCTTCCGGCACATCCAAAATGTCCAATTTTACAACACACAAGTGAAAAGCACAATTAATGTTGGACAATCAACGCCAAGAATCGTTTTAGACAAAACTCAACCACTGTACGATTACTGTGAAAATACATTTCATTTATGCAGTGCCCTTTTCGACAACTACGACTACCACCTCGACCGGTTTTAAGGCAAAGCCTTGGTCAAAACAGCAACAAAACCAACTTCAAGCCGTAATCGCCGAGTTGTTATTACTGGAACAGCCATATTAGCCCTAATAATCGGTTCTTTCGTTGCTGGCGGCGTCATCGGAGGTGCTGTCACTCATAAGAACAACGAAAAAACGTCAAAAAGAATGGCGATCATGGAATCTCAAATACAGTTGTTAAACCAGCAAACTGAACTTAATACAGAAAATTTTGTCAGTATAACCGATATGT
>SCLH01000026.1:694098-705881 GCA_004367855.1 Oikopleura vanhoeffeni
AATCGAAAAAATTGGAAAAACAGCCAACGAAACCTTACGGCTTTTTGATGACAAAAAACAAGCCTTACAAGAGAAACTTAAGAATGTGGACAAAAACATGAATTCGACGTTTAAATACATTGTAGATGAAGCAAAACGTGCTGAAAAATCCACCTTGAATACAATTAGTTTTTCATGTTTTTCTGCGTAGGTTGTGTTTTCCGAAAAATGCAACATAAAATGGTGGAACTCAAGGGCCGGCGATATCATACCGGTACAAATCAACCGCAAACAAATCGAAGTGAAGAAAATTAAAATCTCTACAAATCAAATAACGAACCCTATGCGCGACCTTCCTTGATACCTACGACAGAAAAAATTAATTTTCATATTAAAAAAAAATCATGATAGAAACAAATTATCATTAGTTTCAACTTTATTAATTGTATTTTATTGTTTACACATTTTTCATGCATTTTAATTTTTAATCAAACTTTTCGCGTTTACAAAAATAATTTAACATGTTTACCAAAATTTGCGTCATTTGTATATAGATTTATTATTCACGCTGTTTGCGTTCTTGAAAATCTTTCGATCATACAAAATTGTAAAATATCATCATAAATCTGTCTACATGTTTACGAACCCTATAGAACCTGTTTTTGATGCACAAAAATGAAAATGCAAAATTTTCAGTTTTGCGCATTTAGCGCCGATTTAGGGATGCTCTTTGGAGCTAACACGCGCACCATATAAACTTCGTTTTAACCTACTTTTAAACACTTTATATTTTCAATCAAACACCGAATAAAAAACTTTGAAGAAATAAATTCGTTTAATTAAAAATTGATGTTACATCAGTTCCCAAGCTTTCTTTTGAGCCTTCTTTCGAAAAAATCGAAGCACATTTTTATTCGAAAAATTTTTCACGTGACCTTGAAAAATTCATATTTTTGGTTTGGGGTCGAAATTTAACAAAAACGCTACTATGCAGCTTCTGTTTGTTTAGAGCTAGCTTTTGCAATAATTTGAATAAATTTTGAAATTAAACCTAGGAGGAGATAGATTTTCCGATAAAAAAAAACGGTATTTTGGACCGGTTTTTCTTTATTCTGGAATAAATATGGCACTTATCGACAAAAGCGCTCATATGAAGTTTTGCATACTCATTATACAGCTTATGTTAAAATTTAGGTTTATTTCAAAATAAAACCTGGGAAGAGATAGATTTTCCGTTTTGGCTTAGTTAGGTGGCTCGTGTGTCACTTATGTATGAAGGTGTGTGGTCATACAAAAAAGTTTTGGCATATTTTTTTCGCAAGTTGAAGGCTAGTTCTACAAAATGGCTGATCTGAATAATATCCTCGATGCCCTGTTTGGCTAATGTTTTATCGGGAATATGTCAAATTTGGAACCACCATACCCTTAAGCTTCAGACTTTCATAAAATAGCTCTGAAAAATGGCAAATCAGACATGAACACGTCGCATTATAAGGGTTTTTCGATAGCCAATGGTCGCAAAAGTACAAATCGTTGGACCAACGTTTACCTCTCATTGATGTATTTAAACAAAAATCTTGCATCCTATAAAAATCGAAAGTACGGATGGCTCGTCCAATCAGGAACGTGCTTACGAAACTGACGAAATTATTTCTTTCAAAATGTATCTCCTACCTGAGTTTTCAACATACAACAATGATTCATGACTTAAATCAACCGGAAAGAACGTAGACAGGTCATAAACGCCTTTATATGCAACGTTAAAATCACACGTTAAAAGGAGTAGTGGCTAGGCATTCTAACCAAAAAGTGATAAAGGGATATCGGGAAATATTTTAGGGGTCTTAATCGAATTGTATCTCCTCCCTGAATTAAAAAGTTACACATTAGAAACTTTTATGAATCCGCAGCCGAAGGGTTCGTGCAGATCAGTACAGACATCAGTACCAAAATCAAAAAAATTAAGTTATTTCATACAAAATATTTTTGAAACCATCAAAAAGTGCTTTGCTGACCATTTATCGAAATAAAACGACTACCAAAATGCTTGTAATTTTCTATTTTTCATAAAAAAATCATTACAATAAAATTCAAAATTATTTTTTCTTGAGCCTGATTTAGCGACGACCACCCCCTTAACCGACATTTGGAAATTCAGCATGATCGATCTAGGCTTTTCTTCATAATAGTTATATAAAATTACTGGAATATGTTGCCGTTTGCTGTTTTCATAAACGACCCTGTAACGAAGTGCGCTTTTGTTAGCATAGAAATTGAAATCTACAGAATAAGTAAAAGACGAAACACTTTCTAGCACGGAGTCAGAACGATTCATGGAATAATGAAAAGTGTCATTCATCTCAGTCCATAATTTGTCACGTGTTTTTTCTGCTTGTTCATAAGTATCCGAATATTCAATATTAAAGTTTTCCGTCTTAAATAATTAATTTTCATAGACGAATAACAACGAGATTGCTTGTTTTCTTAGTTAAAGATCAAATTATAAGCAATAGTTTTGTGAGAGTGTTGTGGTTATAGCATGCAAGCACTTCGAATTTTCAGAAAAAAAAATTTGATTGATTTTTTCCGAGCAAAATGTATTCTCTCAATCAGATTTGTCATTTTGAGCTATCTAAGAACTCAATCTGATGAGTCATTTTCAAAAACCAAAATGAAACGGTTTGAATATTATTCACTTGAACTGAAGGTCTTTCGGCTCGAACCAAGTCAAATCATCACAAATTCCAAGTGGTGAGCTCTGATTTGTTTCACAGTATTATTTTATTTGGCTTTTAATTTGCACTATTAATATTGCTTTACTTTATTACCATCAAATTGATATAATTACACATTTCAAAATTGTATACCCACAACTTCCCGAATTTCCGGCAGTATCCGCTGAACTAACACAAAAGATTGTGAAATACTTGCCAAAGTTAAACGTCGCTTTCGTTTCATTATCGCTGGTTTGTTTGACTTCAGTTGTTCTAATTCTTCAATTTTAACTTTTATTATGTCAATTTTTGCGTCGATTTCTTTACATGCCGTTGCCTCGTCAACACCTTATATGATTATTTAATTATTAAATTGTTCATACACTTTTTTAGCGTTTGAATTTTGATGTAAAGTCTAATTTTTCCATTTAATGTACATGTATGTACTAAAAGCTTGACCAATAAAAACTGATAAAGTTGTTTGAAATCCGTCAATTTTATCAGTATTGAAGACATAAAAATATATAACACAATTAACTTGATAAATTGATGCGTGTAAAACTTCATTTATCATGCTCCAGAATGACGGAAAACGGGTTACAAGAATTTTTAAAGACCTCAATCAAAATAAAGCTCCTGCCTTAATTTTCAAGCTACAAATTTGTATAAGTCTATCAATTTCATCTTTGTTCCCCCCCCCCTTTTTCTTAATTAAAATGACCCTATAGTGAATAGATTGGTTGTTGACGAATTTTTTTTGTTGGCATTTATTTATAGTACAACTATTTTTATAGTTAAACATTTTAATGAGCTTAGAAAATTAATATCGTTTTTTCTCATCAAAAAATTAAAATTTGGAAGCAAAATTTTGAGCTTTTGAAAACAACTTTTATCTTCGAAAAATTTTCACTTCTCAAATTCACTTCTCAATCTGTCTTGCCGAGGTCTGATTTATATCGTTGGTTTTGAAACTACTCATCCGATTAAGCTCTGGAAAAATCGAAATGACAACAAATATTGACAACAAAAGGAAATCATTTAAAAACAATCGCGAAAATTAAATTGTTCAAATTCATATCAAGATTTCGATCATCACCGATCACCGTGATAAAATTAAAGTTAAGCAAAAAAATACTACTTTTACGCTTATTACATCTTAATCAGTCTAGGTATTTACCTTCAAGGTACATAAAAACGTATCCGCCACCAACACAAAGGGCGACATAAATTGTAAACATAAGAATATACATAATAACCGGATGTTTAAAAACAGTAACATTTTTACAAAATAAAAAACACGCTACCATCTCTACCAGGAATTAAATGAAACTGAGTTGGTTAACCTGCCTTAATGTATTTCATAAATTTCCAAATTAATTATTTAAATTTTTTTCATTATTTAACACTACGAGAAAAGCTTCGTAAAACTGTGCCTGATCATAAATTATTTTTGCCGACGCTTGATTGCGAAACTATGTTATGAAAAACTTAACAAATTTAATTATTTTTCAAAATTGAAGACAATTCAGTTCAGAAAATACATTGAGCGGAATTAACCGTTGTAGACACATAGACATTAAACTGGCTTCTTTATTCTAAAATCAACAAAATGCATAAAAATAGTACAGTGTAGTTGTATAAATTCAAGATGAAAATCCTCTAGAGCTTGCCTTTTTCTCAAAAAAACTAATTTGGAATTTAATGCAACAAGAAATTCAAAATTTATTTAGTTTAACCCTTTAAACGTTGTTTACAGAAAACCCAAGATAGTTGGAGTTTCAACTTTTTCCGCATCAGGAAGTTGAAAAGTCATATATAGTGAGATATACAAATAAGAGGGAAAATCATTTTTTAACAAAAAACATTTATTATTAAAAACATTTATTAATATATTTTATATAGTGAGGTATACTCAAAAGAATTTGAAAAGTTATATATAGTGAGATATACAAATAAGAGGGAAAAATATTTTTTAACGAAAAACATTTATTATTGAAAACATTTATTAACAAAACATTTTCTAACAAAAAACATTTTTCAACAAAAAAAATCATTTTTTAAGAAATAAAACATATTTTAACAAATAAAACTTTCTTTAACAAAAAAGTATTTTCTAACAAAAGAAAACATTTTCTAACAAATAAACATTTTTAACAAACAAAATATTTTTTAACAGAAAAAACATTTTTTCACAAATAAAAATATTTTTCAACAAAAAAATATTTTGAAGGAAAAAACGTTTTTTCACGCGTTTTGGTTAATTCCATCTTCCAGTTACAAAATACAGTTGAAAACCTTACACTCAAAAAAACCGCAGGCTGCTTCAAGATGTCGGCCAGGCAACTCACTCTGAAAATACCCAATATACCCAGGCCGAATTCAAAGTATATGCTGCATCAAATTTATGGTTAATTTGTATCAGGGATGCCAAAAATGACAATTAAAATGACCCAAAGTTACCACAAGAGCCTGCTTTTTTCAAAAGTGAATTGATATCTGTTTGATCGAAATTGAGTTTAAAACTCTTCAAAAGTACACTCATTTGTTGGAAGGTGTGAGGTCGTCACACAAGAATATCAAAAATATATCTCGGTTGCATTTATATTAGTAAGTGTTTTGAAAAATAATTTATAATTATGCTTAATTGATAAAGTACAGACTGGGGAAAACATTTTCTAACAAAATGTGAAAACTCGTGCCCAGTATACACGGGATGAACCCGTGCAAAACTTCTTTGTTAGGAAAAAGAATAGGGTTTGGGTGCGAGAAGTATAAAGAGAAAGTTGGCTTACGTCGACCCGATATATTCAAGTGTTGGCTGTCAAGCCCCCTTAATTTTGAAAAAAAAACATTAGAAAAAATCGATTTTTTGATGTTATTCGTGCTTTTTTGTGCTTTTAAAACATCAACGATTGATTTTGTGCATTTTTATGACATAATAACTGCAGAAAATTGAGTACCCACAAACCCGTTAAAAAATTTTTATAACAGGAAAATAATATTTTTTGCTTTAACTCCCGTAGTTACCGACAATTTCTGGTCCCGTAGTGACTTCTGGTCATGCGTGACCAGACGTTTAAAATCAAGCATATTCTTTTACCAATGGAACTCCATCTCAAAAACGTTTACTATCTCTATAGCGATGGTTCGAATCCCATTTATGTTGTCTTAGTGATTGTCTTGAGTATGATCACAGGCAAGGATGCTTGATATTGGGACCGCTTAATTTGATCGGTGTGTAATCACTCAAGCAATCACTAAGACAAATACTTAGACAACATTAGTGGGATTCGAACTCGCGCTCTAGATTTAGTATACATTTTCGAGATGGAGTTCCGTTGGTTTAAGGATATGACCGAAAATTACCAACATATATTATTTCATCGTTAATAATATAATTCAAATCATTTTCTACAGCCCAATAAAAACAATTTGTGAAAAAAATGAATAAATAAGCATCAAATGTGAATAAAAAAATTTAAAACTCTCTCCTTTTGCACGATTCTCACAAACAAGTGCACAAGTAATAGGAATTTAGGCTTAATTTGACATTTTCAAATTTAAAGTATTAAACCGTCACCAATTTGGGTGCTGAATCTGCAAAAATAATTTAATCCAACTCCGTTTATGGAGCTCTGAAACTTACCAGAGCTGGAAAAATATGTCTTCTAGTGTTAGCGTAGGCGTAGTACGCAAATCCGTAATCCGATTTAAAAAATTTTGAGTACTTTTTGAAAAAAACATAGTACCGAAATACGGTTATTTGAGAAGGTATTCTTTGAAATGGAAACCCATCACTCTGTAATAGAAACCCATTACTCTTTAAGGGGGTAGCAGCGATGTGGCAGATTGGTACATTTTTTCGGAGTAATGTATGAAAGAAAAAAATGTGAAAATTTATTTTTTTAATTTTTACCTTTAATAAACGTGTTCATTCTTGCAAACTTGTATATTTTTAATTTCTCAACATATTTAAGTAACTGTAAAATATCAAAAAACACTTTTTATTATAACTCCATTTCCAACTTGACCCGATGTGAGAATTTTTTTTTGAAGACGATATTGATAAACTTCAGGCATTTTCGGGTGTTATGCGCAAATTAAGGGGAGGATCATTATCCATATGAAAAATTTTCCTTTAATATGAAAGTTTATTTCCATGAAAAAAAGAGAAAAACAGCTTTTTACAAAAAAAATTGACCTTTAATTGCGTTTAAATATTAAAAAATTTAATTGAGATTTTTTGAAAAAAAAAATATTAAAAATTGCGTGCCAAATGACACAAACCGGTGTCACAAGCAAGTGTTGTAAATTTCATCAGTAGTTCAGAAACAATATTCGATTGACCATCGGTTGAAATACGGAAATCAAATAGATACCAGAAAATTTCACAAATGATTTGGCCTGATCTTTCAAGAAGAATTCAAAAAAGCATTAATAAAAATTTTGGACTTGATTTGCGAAAATTTTTCATAATATTTCCAAAAAAAGTCGACAAAAAATGACAAATGAACATGTTATGATTTTTTAAGGATGTGGGCGACGATATCTCAGCTTCCCGTATAATACTTTTTGATACACCTATGTTGTAAAGAATTTTCTGTTTAGTCTTTTAACTTTTAAGATTTTTTTTGGTTTCGAGATTTTTTCAAAAAAAATCGGTTTTTTCGGGGGTTGAAATTAAAGGTTAACTTAAGGGTGACGATAATTGAGATTTCTCAGATAACTTTTTTGTAGAGAATTTGTCACTGAGTTTTTTAACGATCAGGATTTTTCTGAATTTTGAATTTTTTTCAAAAAAGTATGTTTTAGAAAATTATAGTTCAGAATTTCACCAAAAACTAAAAATCACAAGTCGTTCCTGCAATTTTGGAAACAAAAATAGAAAAACTCTCCGTTGGACCTAACCAGTCTTTGCGGTGAATTTGATGCACAAATTTAAATTTCTATATATATTTCAAGGAGGATAGCTTTGCGTGAGGCTCCTAAAATACGTGTTTTGACCACTAGGGCAAATTTAAAAAAAACTCTCCGCTCCGAGATGCGCATTTATATTTGAAACTGAATCGCAAATAACAAAAAATGATGGGGAATGAATAGGAGTAGGCTTTTGGTGCTTTTAGGGACGCCTACTAAAAACCATTTTTGAGCGTAGGTTGAGGTATCAGATGCTCTGAATAGTACTGGCACATTCCTCAAGAGTTGTACTAAGTATTTGGAAGAAAAATTAATTATTTCTGAAGCCAGGTTTCTCAGAAACTTCACTTGAAAATGGATAAAAAAGAGCCCAATTATCGTCGCCAACATCCTTAAACAGCAGTCAGAAAATATGTAAACATGCCTGAAAAAAGTTAAAGTGGCTTTTTTTCGTTTTTATTAACTCATTCCAGAAAAAAAAACAAAAAAAATTTTGGGTGAAAAATGCGTGAAATTTTAATAATGTTTTGAATTTTTTTGAAAATTTTACGAATTCAAAAATACAAGTTCGAACTCTAATCTTTCCTTAAATAGATTAAAAAAATGTTTAAATGAACTGATACACATTTATTCTGGTTCAGCTAACGATAATATGCACAAAAAAATAAACCAACTAATTATTTTCGTAAGTTAAATTGACGTCAGTCTGCCACATCGCTGCTACCCCTTAATGGAAACACGCCACCCTTTAATGAAAACCCATAATGGGTTACCCATTACCACTTGTGGAAACCATTTTTTTTGCCAAAGTGGGTTTCCATAAATTGTAAGTAAGTGTTTATTAAGAGATTGGCATCGATCCGGCAGATTGGTACATTTTTCCAGAGCAATATATGAAAATAAAATGTGAAATTTTTTTTTATCTACAATAAAAATGTTCATTCTTGCGAACTTTTAATTTAGTTTGAAGTAGCTATTAATAAACTTCAGACGTTGTCGGGTTTTATGCGCTAACAAGTCTGGTTTTAATTCTGCACATTTAAAAATTTCCTCAATATCAAGTTTTTTTTTCATGAAGGACAAAAAGGGCCAAAAGAAGAGAAAAACAACTTTTTTTTGAGATAAAAATTGACCTTCAATTGCGTTTTGATATAAAAATCTCCTGACTATGTAAAAAAATGTCACCTTTGACACACACAATTTTACTGTTTTTTGCGAGAATAAATTTCTGAAAAGTGAGTGCCAAATGGCACTTACCTGTTGTACAGCCAAGTGTTGTAAATTTCATCAGTAGTTTAGAAATGATAATTGCGCGATCATCTCATTAATTGACAATGTCAATTTGACATATGGAAATTTAACAGAAAGCAAAACATCTAATATGTGATTCTGCCAGATTTTTTATGGAGAGTTCAAAAAATTACTAATAAAAATTTTGAACTTGATTTGCGGAAAATTTTCATAATGCTTTGATTTTTTTGAAAATTTTACGAATTCAAAAATTAAAGTTCGGACCCAAATCTTTTCTAAAATTGACAAAAATTATTTTTATAAGTAGATGCACATTTATTCTGGTTAAGCTCGATAAGCTGACGCTAATAAGCACAAAAAAGTTAAACAAATAATTAATTTTGTAAGTTAAATTGAGTTCAGTCTGCCGAGTCGATGCCACCCCTTAAACTTTGGATAAAATTTAGTTCGATTAAGAATCACTGGCCAAATCTCACAATCAATTTGTATACTGAAGCCTACCTTCGATCCAAAAAATGCTTATGTTATTTTAATTCAGTTAGAGTTTTTTTATTTGATCATCACCATATGTGGAGAGATGGGCAAACGTAATTATGACGAGACTCTCGAGGGACGAGTCAAACCAGAGAAAGTAAAAACAGCTTTGAAATGTTTTCAAATATATAAGATCTTTTGTGGCCATGGTTAGTTTTTCTTTGATAATTTAAGCTTTTTTTAATAAATTGTTAGAGATTTTGAAAACTCAAATTAAAAAAATATTTTTAAAAATTTTATGGGAATTAAAATAATAAAGGGGCTATAAATTTGAAGAAATAAACTTTTGGTCCATTTTTATTTTTGTGAATTGTAGGGCTCTTATTTAACTCGCAAAAATTAGTAAGTTTCATCCTGACTGTTTTGAAATTTCGGGCCATTAGGGCCTTTAAAGTTTGTTCTTTTTTCTCTTGTACCGTCCCTTTCTGAAGACACGGATACTCCCACGAAGCGCGCGATGTGATTGGCCAGCAATAAGCCCCAAACGATGTCCGCAAAAGACAGTACAAGAGAATAAGAGAAATACTGAGGGTTCGTACCGGCAACACCCGGGCGCAAACTAAAACGATTAATGCCTATACTGTTAAATATATAATATAGAGTTGAGATGGACGTTCAAAGTTAGAACTATACCCAAATATACATGCTGAAAAATAAAAAGTGCCATCCATTTAAGCTAAAATGTTTTCTGCGCAATTTATTAATGTACTTAGAAACAGTATTTTTTTTGATTTAAATAAAACATAATTATTCCAGGTACAAGTTAAATTAGGTTTTTGCTGCAAATCAACTTTTCGCATAAAATAATTTCAGTCTGATCGGTGGTATCCTCCATGGGTAAAAAATGAAATTAAATACGGCAATGTAAGCGTTGTTAAAATTGTTCCTGAATTTTATATTATCGATACCGATTTGAATACATTCGAATGGTCAATTTTACCAGATGAAACTTGGAAATATGTTTTACTTTTGCCGTAAGTTTATTCCAAAAAAAAAACCAGAAATCTTGTCTAAGTGATCGTCTTAGTGATCGCTTGAGTGATTACACACTGATCATATTTAGCGATCTTAAAATCAAGCACTCTTGCCTATGATCATACTCAAGACAGTCACTAAGAAACCTTCGTGAGATTTAAACACGCGCTAAAGAAATAGTAAACGTTTTTGAGATGGAGCTCCGTTGGTAAAATAATATAAAGTCTTTTAAAGCGCTTTTATTTCTCTCATTTGAGATTTAATTGATCGAAATTTGAACCAATCACAATCGACTATTTTGACCATTTTTCGTTCAGTTTTTATGCTGCTTCCGAATACAGGGTGTAATTTTTTTACCTTCTTTTTTTCCAAATTGGATAGATTGCTATCCGCTAATGAAAACGATTAATTTTGGCAAAAACCTTCGTCTTTCTCAGATTCAACTAATCAAAACGGCGGATTTCAAATCTATCCAATTTGGAAAATAAAACGTAAAAAAATTACACCCTGTATATGGTTTTGACCTATGTTTTGAATCCAGTTTTGTCATTTTGGACGTTTTATACCGTCAAAAACCGGCAAAATTGTTTATTTATGCTAAATTACTCTCTAGCGTCTCAAATCTATAGAGCCGCGGTGATATATTATTTTCTTTTACAATACTTTTTGCTTTTATTGATTTTAAAAAAGTGAATCAAATATATTATTAGACAGTATATTACTGTCAATATTTTTATATAATATTTTATAGAATATTTATTCCGGTTATTTTTCTCTGTTGGTGCTACTGGTTCCACACAAAGTCGCCGGAACAAAAAAAAACCAAACAACAAAGCTTTAGACGAAATGCGATCCCGAAAGAAAATTTGAAGGGTCGATTTCGAACCCGTGGACGAACACGGACTATTTCCGAAAATTCGAATACATCTCAAGTTAAGGTTTGAAACCGACTTACTTTTAAAGTACAGTACTCGCTGCCTGAACCGTACAAATACCGACAGGAAAAAGTTGAACCATTAAGTGACCATTTTCATTATAAGTATTAATAAGACTTTTAATAAGACTTATTTAATAAGACTTAAAAAGCTGCTGCTGCTCAATTTCGTAGTCAAATTCGAATACAAATGAAATAGATGTTAAATAATAATAATTAAATACATCCAGGAATTTTATATCAGTATTATGATGTTTTTTCACAAATTTTTTTTCGTAAAAATTCTAGTACTGTATTGACAATACAGTATTGTGCAAATTATGCCAAAAATGATGGAAAAACGATCGCAGATACTTATCTTTATTATACATTTTAAAATTCAACAATGTGAATCTCAAAATATTTTCTAAAATTTTTTCTGATACCAGGTTCAAATTTTATGACAAATTGATTGAAACGCTTAAGTTTTACTTCCGAAG
>SCLH01000026.1:714751-741959 GCA_004367855.1 Oikopleura vanhoeffeni
TCACGATTCTTCTCATTTTCTATATTTTTTTCCGATAGATACCATACTAGCCTTAATTGCCGTTTTAGCAACTATGTTGGCGTGAGATTTTGACTTTCCCATAGAGAAATCATTTATATGATTTTTGATAATACAATTAGTCGTTGAATTTCAGTTGTTTTTTCTTGGTTGCAATAACGTGCAGGCATCTCCGGCTGATATCTTTTTCATCCATTCTTATTTTGTGAATTTGTAAAGCAGCAAGAAGTCGCGACGGATTTTCAGGCCGACCATACGTCACATTGTATAATACAATGTGTCATGTCCGCTAGTTCGCGTTCCAATCTGGAAATAGGAACAATTTCTGTTGTAATTTTCAATAATTTCTTCAAAAATAATCCTGACTGGAGACCTTGCCCACGACCATATCTCCGCCATTCGATTACGGGCTTCCTGGTCTTGTTTTATACAGCATCTTTTTAGCCCAATTTTCTTTTTTATTCAGCTTTTGGCTTACGACTAATCCGATTGAATTTCTTAGACATAGCTAAACAGAGCACACAATATTGCTGATATTGAATTTAAATGTGGTCCCGAATCCCGACGATCTGTTTCCATTTTTTTAGGGAGAAACTAGTCCTTACATTTAGTGAACTTCAGAAAAAGATAAATAAATCGGTCCGATATGACTTTCTTTTTTATTTCTCACAAGATATCTTGTGCTCTCAGTGAGCTATCTAAGATGTTTCGGATGAAGTTGTTTTAAAAAGCCGACATAGTACAGTATCGAAATTTGGCTTGAAAACTCCGTGCCAAAATGACCGCAGGAGCCCCCGTATTGATTATACTTTGGGGATAATTCAGCACAAGGAGCTTCTGGGTTTTTTCGTGTAAGTGATTATTTCACCTTTAAACGCGTAATGTGTCGCCTTTTCCATTTCTTTGAATTTTTTATTGATTATTTTAAAGCGACAAGTTATAAACAATCAAAATTCATATCTTAGATTTCGTTATTCAGAAAATTAAAGCCGTATTATTCACAAAATTATAAAACAAATCTTTCTTTGCTCTTTTTTTCTCACTCGCCCGAAACACTAGTACGGCCTTATCGGACGATTGTCCCTATCCGTGTGTAATATATATTTTCAGAACACTTGAACGACGAATCAGCACACGAATATTTCAGCGATTTAGTGAGATTTCATTGGGATCAAATAGAAGTTCAAATGAAATAGGAGCCGCAGGTACCTGACAATTTATTTTTTTTGCCATTGTATATTTTTTTATAATTTATTTGAATCAAATTTTTTTATATTATTTCCAATTTATATAACCGGGAATTTTTCCAGCTTAAAACTTATTTTTGATTGTTGATATTTCACTTAGTTTCCTAATTCCAAGGAAGAATTTCTGCCTTATAACTTTTTTGTTTATTTTTTTTTACTTTACTTACTTTTTGTTAGTATAAGTTAAAACGCTTGTTTAAAAAGCAATAATTTGGCTGTGCAAAATGCTAATTATATATTTTTTAAAATAATATTGATCCCTGATTAAAAATCCCAAACCGCCGATTCCTCTCGTTCAGACTCCTCAAACAGATCACGGAGATTTCCAAATATTTGTTTAAATTTTCTACGACCTTGGAAAACCGAAATTCCAATTTACTTTTTTCAAATTAAGCTCAGCAGCGCAACTGGTCAAAATCAGAAAAAACAAATCGATCATGACCTAGCCAAGCGTTTCAATATCAATATATCGAAATTCTAACTATTTGTTATGTATATCAAGACCACAGGTAGTTTTAGCAGTATAATTTTATTTTTTCTTTAATTTCAAAAATTATGCAAAAAGTGGTTAATCCAACTAAATAATCGAAAAATTAATCTAAATAGTTGGAACAAAAGTTTGAACTCTTTTGACTTCGTTACGTAATTTCAAGGATTAATTTTATTCATCAGCTCTTATTAAATTTGTTAACAAACTACCGTTGAGAACAATAAAAAAAGATCTGTAGAATAAAATTGTGCTACGAGGTTTGTACTCGAGCCGTTGCAGGGACCTATACCATATGGTGGTTCCTTCATTTTTTACGTTATTATGTCATAAATGCACCAAATCGATTGTCATTGGTATAAAAAACAAATCAACCTGAAAAAATTTGAAATTTTAAGATTTTTCGAAGTATTTAATTTGAGCTTATTTTCGATTTCAAGTGACAAATTCTAGAGTTTTACGCACTGTGATCAAAAATTTCTGACCCACAATTTGTTTCAGTTTTGATTATCTTATCTTTTCAAAAATAGAAAATACGAAAAATTAAAACCAAGGAGGAGATATGTTTACAAGAACATAAATGGTCAAAATTGGCGATTATAAGCATTCTAGAAAATGTTTGAGGAAGTTGAGAAAAATCAATACCTAGAAGCTTTAATTTAACTAAGTTTCTATGTCTGTCGTGAATATATACAAGAGTTTAATTAAAAAACTGGGGACTAGTTTGAATCTTGTTTCTTCAGAACTCTTGAGATAATTTCTTATTTCGCGCATGATCACCTTGAATATGTCAAATCAGGAACCACTATACGGTATAGTAGGTCTATACTCTAAAATAAGATAAATATATTTACTTTTTCTAGAATCTCCAAGCCTTTTCCATCAACGTAGACCCGCCAATATAAAAAGAGCTAATTCTAACGAATCTTGGTCAGAAGTTTTTCGAAAAATCAAGAGCACAAAACCCGCACAAACCCGAAGAACTTCAAGCTGTTCTGATTTCACACAAAAATCATTTCTGTCCATTAGTAAAGCTGCGAGTGATGATATCACATCACAAACCTAATAAATGACCTACCTACATTATCGAATATTAGTCATATATTATATATTATTAGAAAATAAAAATATATATTATACATACAGACTATGTAACATAGTAAATGTAGTCACTTTTTTAAAGTTCAATTTCATATTCATTCATGATTTTTTATAAAATTTCCATTTTTTATAATCTAAACTTCAGATTGATAATTTTCGATTTTGAACGACATTTCTAATAAAATTTTCAATTTTTCTAATTTTTATTTAAAAATTTTCAATTTTAAACTACAGCCTGAGTTTTCTCGTTTACTACGTTTTTTTTTTCGCCAGGTAGACAGCCAAAATTGCCTATACTTTGCTATAGATTACGTAATAATTTGGCTGTCTAACCGGCGGACAAAAAAACGTAGTAAACGAGAAAACTCAGGCTGTACATTTTAATTTTTTATGGAAAATGTCCAATTTGATAATAAAATTTGCAATTTTGATTAAATATGTAATTTTCTCGTTAAATTTACAATTTATTAATTACATTTTTGGTTTTTTTTTATAAAATTTCATATTTTGAAATAAAATTTAAATTTTTTTTATATGATTTTTAATGATGTAACCATTTTTTATAAACTCTCTATTTTGTTATAAAATTTAAATTATTTATAATCGTATTTGTTGCTACGTCTTTCAATAACATCTTTCAGATATTTTTTTAAAATCATCAATAGTTTTGAGATTTTTTTTTTCAATAATCAAGTTTTTTTCTGACGGGTCGTCTGGGAATTGAACTATCATCCTGGAAACTCTAAAATATACTGCTTTCAAAGGATAGCATAATCTTGTTTGAACCTTTGAATTTAAAAATTTCAGCTTGTAGTGTCATTAAAAAACGATGACTACGGCCGCCTTAAAAATATATGCTGGTTAAGCCAGCCCAAGACATTTATTTTTCATATCAGGCTTCATTGAAAAAATTGTAGAGTTGCTTGGCGCGAAACTCTTTATTATGAACAAATTGCCTTTTTTCTATAGGAAAAGGCTAAAAAACCATTATAAGCAAAAAAAATGATTATGGCTGAATCCCTATGTTTCACATCAGTGCCGTTTTTCAAAGATATGCTGAGTCAGCATTGCTGACCTGTTTGTCCTACACGATATAGTTTTTACAAAAACAGAAGTTTCGATATCTGTAAAAATACAAAATCATATTATAACTGAACAAATTATCAGCGAAAAACTAGTCATATCATACTATATCAGTTATATCATACTATAATGGTTATATCATACAAGTCGATAATGTCAACTCAATATATACAAGTTACATGATACAGCATTATTACTAATTATAATTTACTAATAAATTACTAATAATAATAATTTATTAGAATTCTGACCGGAAAATCTAAGGGTCAGTTAAACTGACTCAGCTAAGCTGACTCAGCTTTAAACCGATTATAATTTGAAATAACGCTCATAAGGTTAATCAGAGCTTTAAAAATGTTCAGAAACTAGGTTTCACAATCAGAGTTTCTGTCCTTATATTATATTTTAAGATCAATTATTTCAAAAGATTGATATAAAAATTATAAGCCAAAAACTTTTGTATACATACTTTGTATCTGAAATAAGTATATGCCTTATTTTGACTTTGAAATGAAAAATATTGTAGAGGAAATCTTATGGACTTTATTTTATTAATTTATGAAGTCCTCATTTTTTTTTAAATTTTCGATTGCAATAAAATAAAAATTTTTAAACAAGAAATAAGGAAAATTTTCAAAATATTTTCGAACAAAAATCCCAGAAAAATTTCATATGATTTTTCAAAGAGCATATAAAAATATGTGGTCACCTACCCGAAAAGTAAAAGTGGCAATTTTGTAGAGTTTTTATCGTTGATTTGAAACAAAAAATTTAAAAGAAATAACAAAAAATAGGGAAAATTTTTTCATATTTTCGGAACTTTTTCTAAAAATATCTCAAAATTTGACAAATCCGAAATTTTGTAAAAAAGAAAATGATACGAAAATTTAAAAGTTACAGAAGTTGCCTAGATTGTAAAACATAACTTTGCTGTTATAAAGAAGGTTATATATAGAAGGGAATATCCTTTTACCAACGGAACTTCATCTCAAAAACGTTTACTATCTCTATAGCGCGAGTTGATAACACACCGATCAAATTAAGCGGTCCCAATATCAGGCACCCTTGCCTGTAATCATACTCAAGACAATCACTAAGACAACATCAGTGGGATTCGAACACGCGCTATAAAGATAGTGAATGTTTTTGAGATGGAGTTTCGTTGGTAAAAGGATATACCCAGTAAAAAGTTTTTCATCCGATGCCCTTAAATAAAAAATATATCTTTTTCAAGGGAGAATTAAGGGCCTCGGTGCATTTTGACAGATACCGATATGGGCTTTTGATAAAAACTTTCCACTGGATTGATATATTCTTCCCAATATACCATTAAAGTGATGATTCATAATCCAGGCAACTTTTGTAACTAGCGAATTTTTGCATTATGGCTTTTTTAGGAAGTTTTGAGTTTGAATTTAACTTTTCGAATTCGAGAAATTATGAGAAATCTTGGATAAAAGTTCCAAACATTATCAAAAATTGCCTTATTTTTTGTTCAAATTTTTTTTCAATATTTGTTTCAAATCAACGAAAAAAAATCTACAAAATGGCTACTTTAACTTATCGACTTGGTGACCACATATTTTTTATATGCTCTTTGAAAAACCATATAACATGGTCTAGTGATTTTTGGTCAAAAATAATTAATAATATTTTTAAAATTTATCTCATTTCTTGTTCAAAATTTTTCAAACTAATTTTTTTGGAATCCTTAGCTGAAAACATTGGTAATGACTACTTTCACTATATTTAAATATGCTTTTGTTTTGTTTCTTCGCTCTTGTTTATACTCTGAATCATACTTTTTTGAATGAAAATACGGTTTGCGCGAAAGAAAGTTAAGCCCTCTTAGTCAAGAATTAAAAAAAAATATTTCACCGAGACTTGCCTAATTGGTAAGCCGACGTGTCGACCGTTTTACATTTATTTCATTCAACTCATGAAAAAAAAATATTTCTTTCGATGTGCTAAAATTTCGGTTTTTTTCGATTTTTTTCACAAATTTAAATTTTCGATTTTGACTTACAATTCGTTTGAATTAAAACTTAATAAATTTTCAACGGTCGACAGGACCGTATTTTACAGCTCCTAATTAATAAAAAATAGAAAATAAATTTTACTGTAATTTAGACACGTAACTTACAAACGCGCGTTTTTCGAGTGTTTTCAGACGATTTATAAAGTAAAAATAATCAATCAGAAGAAATCAGAAGAAATTCAGATTATAAAAAGTAAGCTGAAAAGTGGCAACTTGTCTTCGAAAAATTTTTTATTTGAAAATTTTGAAGTTGCAAAAAGTTTCTCATCAAGACAAAACAAATCGAAAAAGTGCAAATCTGTCAAAATGCAAATAGGCCCTTAAGTTTCACTATTTATACTCTTGTGTTAAATAATATAATAATTAATATTTGTAATCAACTATATGTCATGAGCAAATTTTGTAAAGGACTTTAGAAATAAACTTTGATTTCAGACAAACAAATTGTTATTAGTTGCAAGCCATTTCCCAGATCCGATTAACCCGGAAATTTAATTCTGCACTTCATTTATGCAAGCTAATTGGCATATTCATAAGAAAGTCGATAAATTAAGGGGGCATAGGTCTCTGATATAAGGTCCTAGTAGCTTTCATTTATAATGCTCCAAGTTGATCAATGGCGGTTACAAAATGTACTCGGAATCAAATCATTGAAAAAACCGCAATTTTCGCGTTTTTTTTCTAAGGAATTTTTTTTAAGTTTACTAAAAAATAACGATTTTTGAACTTGACCACAAAAACTTCATGATGATGAGATGACGATAGCAAACTTTCTTACAGTGTTCTCAGCAGGGATCGGCGTCGTCAAAAGTATAACTGGATCTCATCGTATCCAGTAATAGTAGTACACGTAGTAGTCACTAGATTCTAGAGGGGGTGAAGTAAAAATTGGATTGTATCGTATCTATAGCACGAAGTAAAAACTGAATGGTATCGTATCGTATCCAGAGGGGTAAAATAAAAATGGGGTCGGATCGGATTGCCAAAAACGATACCATACGATCCGAACCAAAAATTACGATACGATACGATCCTATCATGCTGAGCCCTAAAAACTTCTCAAGGCTTTATATAGAACATATTTTCGAAAAAAAAGGAGCACATTTTTCCGAAATTTTTTTTATTGATCCCTAAAACATCTCATATTTCGAGTTTGAGGTCGAAATCTCAAAAATGCTTGATATGAAAGTTTTTCATCGTGTGATATTTAGCTTGCGAACCGCCAAAATTTCTGACCATACCAAAACCATTGACTCCTATTTTTTCACTACTATAAGTTATAGTCTATAAGTTATAGACTATGACTCGGAGTTAATTATAAGATAACGCAACGTAATTTACGCAGCGTAATTTACGCTGGAATGACACTTCCGACCAATTGGTAACAATTCAATCGGTAACGACATATGCAGTAAATCAAATAAATTTGACTGCTAATTTTTTCGGTTAATTTCGATTTTCTTAAGAGTCATCAAAAAGCCGAAAACCCCAATATTTGCAAGTTTTTATGTTTTCGGGCTTCTAATCTGAAAAACACTCACACAGAAAACTATCTACCCTTTGGTATGGTCAAAAAATTTGTCCGTTTGCTCTTTAGATATGTAGTCTATACAAAATTATGATCATTGCAAATTCCATACTTATGACTTATTGTCTATAACTTATAGTCTATGACTCAAAATTAATTATAAGATAACGCAACGTAATTTACGCAGCGTAATTTACGCTGGGATGAGACTTCCGAACAATTTAATTGGAAACGACATATTCAGTAAATCAAAATTATTTTGGCTGCTTATGTTTTTCGGGCAATTTACATTTTTTAACCCGCTCAGGCACAGAGCCATTATACTGGCTTTAATTTTTGAAAAGTTCAAAAGGTACAGAAATAATCATGATCGAAATTGGTCACATCGCCAATAGAGTTTGCAATGAATTTTTTAAAAATATATTTCAACTAGAATTTGGATAAACAGTTCAAAATATATTTTATCCTTCTTTTCTGGATTTCTCAGAAATTTTTCCATATCAGCTGTATCTTATTATTCATTCGTGAAAAACAAAGTGTCCAGTAGTCAGTTTTTATGAAATCGTCTTGACCATATTTGAAATAACAACAATGTTTCTGCTTAATGTTGAACTTATTTTATTTATTTCTGTTTGATAACAGAAAAGTTGCTTATGAATGAGAAAGCGGAGCGGTTATATGAATAAAAGACATACATTGCTGACCATTAATTCTACCGTTGCAGAGGTGACCATCAGCGTTTTGTAGACGAACCCGATTATAAAGCCAAGGTTTCATTATATTTTATTTAATTGACATCTTACTTTTATTCAAAAAATTGTATAGTTTTTTCTAGAAAACAGTGTGAGTAAAGTTCAATATCTTACAGCATTAATAAGGTACTTAAAATTATCCGAATATGATTATGTTCAAATTTCAGTCCATCTTTACTCTCATTAACTAAAGAATAATTTCAGCAGATGCATTCATACTTTTCCAATGATAGGAAATTTAAATCAAGCCAGAAAACTGGCTCTGGTGCCTAAGGAGGATATCAATACTTAAATAAGTGAGGGTTCAGAGGCATCAAAACCCCGAAAACCCCAATATTTGCAATTATTTATTTTTTCGGGACTTATATTTATCCTTTGGTATGTTCAAAAACGTTGCCTGGTTTACTCACTGGATATCCCTTTTAGGGGGTTGCATACTATACCCCCTATGCAATGCATTATGCATAGGCTTGATAGGGTTTTTCAAGGGCTCATAACTTATTATTCCTACATGACAATATCATAAAAATTACAAAAATGGTAGTACGTAATCTACAAAATACAAATTTTATCTTGTATTTTTCATAGCAAAAAATTTCTGTAAGTGTGATATTTTTCACCTTATTTCAAAAAAATTTAATTTTGAAAAAAATAGAAAACTGGTCTTTCCTTTTCTAAGTTTTGTTTATTTATAAATGGATTCGTAAATACAATGAAGAAAAAATATAGCTAACAGTGGCCAAAATGGCAAAAGACGACACTATTCCTTATTTGCCATTTTGGCCACTGTAAGTTATATTTTTTCTTCATTGTATTTACGAATCCATTTTTAAATAAACAAAACTTTTAAGAGACATTTTTGAAAAACTGGTATTTTATGTTTTAACTCTCAGGATCACTATCTGAAAATTATTTTTTGAGCTCAAGGTTAAGATAGAAAGTCTATAAAAATTATTATGATTGCAAATTTCGTAATTATGACTTATTGTCTATAACTTATAGACTATGACTCGAAGTTAATTATAAGATAAGGCAACGTAATTTACGCAGCGTAATTCACGCTGGAATGAGACTTCCGAACAATTTAATTGAAAACGACATAAGCAGTAAATCAAATTAATGGGGCTGCTTATGTTGTTACCAATTAAATTACAGGGACGTCTATTTGCATGGTAATCTAATTATTAACGATGAGTCATAATTATGAAGTTGGCAATCATCATATTTTTCTTTAATTAATTGTTAAAATTGCTCTAAAAGTTGTGCTGTATGTACTCAAATTTGTCTAAATTTTAATTTTGAGCAATTTAGTTACACTCAGAACGCTCTTGCTTAATGTACCCAAATGAAAACCGAATCTTTCGAAAACTTTACTGAAGATACTATAGCAAAGTGAAAGGGAAAAGTCGATAAATATTAAGAATTTGAATACAATACAAGTTTTTAAAGGTGTGTTTTAACTTCTGCTTGTATTTATAAAAGTCCGAAATGGCAGACTTGCAAAAACTAATCTCAAAAAAAAATTGTTATATTTTTATACCAGTTATTATTTCTCTCGAATTATAACGAGTTTTGCAAAATCAAAAAGAACACAAGCTGTAATCTATTTTTAACATTTCAGTATTTTAGATTTAAAAGCAACGCAAACTTCAATTGAAATTTTTCTTACAAAAAAATGATATAAACTGCTGGATTTGATTTGTAAAACTAATTCCAAAACTTTTTTCATTTATGAAATTCATTATTTTTACATTGTTGCTTTTCATAAAACTCTTATCTTTTAATTTTTTTTCATTTTTTGTGATATTCTATCATTATTTTTATGTTTCTGAATTGTATATGATTTATGAAATATACTAATTTCGAACTATTTCAGTTATTTGTTAACTTGGAGTAATTTGACTTAAAATTATACCTGTTTGCACGAGTGCGCCTCTTTGCCACGTTTTTTGCCTCCGGAGAAAATTGCCGCGGGTTCTAAGGTGATCCCGAAAATCGAGTTAAATAAATAATGCTCCCATGCCTTCAAGGCTGCCTCAAATGCAAAATTTCATTTGACTACTTCATTTGCTGAAAAATAAGTAAGTACTGAATGACTAATACAAATTTAATATCAATGATTAGAAAGCCTTTGTTTCGGTCTCTGCGTTTCGAAACACAGCGGCGCAGGTAGAGCTTAACTACCTACTAAAGCAATTTTAATCTTCAATCTAGTTTTTGAGCAAAAGTAAAGGAATTTTTATTAACTGATACAAATTCCCTTACTGGTACGACTTTTTTTGGGCCAGTAGCATCAATTTGAAAGAGAAAACTGACATAAAATATTGTTTTAATGAAAAATAAAATGAATCAAGGATCCTCAGTTGACAAATCGTGACTATTCGAATGATACAAAAAACACGGGATACTAGCACCTAATCAAAACCCTGGATTGTAAAATAGACCGATTTTATAGGTCAGATTTGGGAAGATCCAACAAATTAAATGCTCGGATTCCGCATTTTTCGAATAGTCGCGATTTTTCGGTTAAGGGGTCCTCAATCCATATAACACATTTAGGGGATAGCGGTCGCAAAATGGTACTTTTATACTCCACGTTACCAGAAAAGTAAACTGCTTCGAAACTTCTGAGAATTGCCATTTGGATGATCTATCCTTAACTCCCGTAGTGACTTTGGAGCCATCCGTGGCAAGATGGCCTTTAATTGCAAATAGGACCCTTAATCATGTATGAATGACAATTTACAAAGTGATCGACTATTTAGATAGTTGACGTTTGTGCGTTTTTTCTCGAAAATTTTCACTGTATTACGGTACTTTTTTTTAGCAAAAAACATTTAAATCATGAAAAAAAAGTTTTGAGCGGGATCAGAAAAAAAAACTAGGACTTTTTTCACATTACACCATTACATCAAAATGATCACGTGACCGTATATTCAAAGTATAAGGTTGATAAAGTAGTACTGTTTTTTTTTAATTACTTAAATCGATTTTTGAAACAAGTGATGTGGTTTTCAAGAACTTTAAAAGATTTTTTTCCATTACACCAAAGTTCAAAAACGATCACGTGACCTTCAAATTAGTAAATAAAGTTTTTGATCAAGTAAACAAATATTGATCAAATTACGCCGTTTTTTGGGCCAATAAACACCTAATTTAAGAGTTTTGAACATAAAAATATTTTCCAAAAACGTCACGTGATATTATTTTTCAAAAAATAAGGATTGATTTATGACATATTTCCAAGCTTATTCATGAATTATTTTGTCACGTGATTTTATTCGGACTTTGGTGTAATGAGAAAAAAAAATTTAAAAACGTTTGAAGTTGACCCTGGAATATTTTTTGACGTAATTTGAGTAATTTTTCAAATTACTGTATATCGGTACTATGCCTTTTTTCAAATCACGTGGAAAGCCCTCTTAAAAGAATCCTGACGGATTTCTAAGACTTTAATTGCATTACAGTATGGCCTCCGGTTTAAATAAAGCATTTCTAGAACTCAAAACTTCCAAAATACTGATTACATAAGAATGCGTAGGCGCAAAAAGATGAGAGTAAATCTTGCTTATCACGAGAAATAAATATTCCACAACAACTTAAGAGTCATTTTACGAAAGAATTTTGTTAAAACATTTAAGTTGTTTGTGAGAATCGGGAAAAATGAGAGTTTTTAAATTTTTTATTCACATTTGATAACTTTTTAAAATTTTTTTTAACAAATTGTTTTTATGAGTTCTTTGAATGATATGATTACCATTGAAAACATATATGTTAATGATGAATCTATGGTTATATGCTTGATTAGAACGCTTTGCCACGGATGGCAAGAAGACACTACGGGTCCAGAGATTGTCGGCAACTACCGGAGTTAATCTACAAAAATAATGTATCATACAGTATGTACTTTTTTTACTGGCGAAGTAAAAACTGTCCTTTAGGCAATTGCGGCCAATAAAAAATAGTAACTAGGTGGATTTTATTTTCAAACCCTTGACATCGGCTATAGCTTGGCGTTCAAAATGAAATCCACCCAGTTTCAATTTTTAATTGGCCGTATTTTTAATTGGCCGTGATTAGCTAAACGACAATTTTCACTTCGCAAGTAAAAAAAGTACATACTGTAATAATTTTTGGTTGACTCTGGTGACCACAATGCGGCGAGTTCTAAAAGAACCTTATCAAATTTAATATCCCTAAGGCTTTAAGAGCTCGCATACCATTATACTCAAACTTAGCATGAACCAGAGAAACAATGATGCTCGTTATTTGGCGGAAACACATTTTTTAGTTTGGACCAGTATTTTCTAGAACTGCCAAAAAACCGCCTTATTTCAAGGTTTTCGCTCTTCAAAAGCTTAAGGCGAGGTTAAATTTTAGAATGCAGTACAGAATGCAGTGTATAATTTGATAAAAGACGGGAAAATATGTTTTGGGTTTTTTGGCGAAACAGAATTTTTAAATTTTCTGTTCAATTCTAGAAAATCGCATTTCAGTCAACCAGAAGTTAAAATAAGTCGAAAATAAAAGTCGTCGGATTTAGTCGAAAGTACCATCAAATTAAAGCTTGGGTGATGCCGAGAAGTAAATCTGCTTACAGCTTTTTGATATTTTGAGTCGATATTTTGAGTCGTATTTTTGATATTTCTGGTCGAAAATGGGGTTTCAATATTTTCCGAATAAATTACCCAGAAAAATTCTCAAAAATGAAAATTTCGATCTTTATTTTGGGTTTTTTTTGTTTTTTCCAATAAGTTTATGCTTTATGAGTGTTACCTAGCAATGTCGTGCTATTTTTACACCCCTAATTACCCTAAGAAGAGTACGACCGCTACCCCCTTAAATATAATTTTACAAAAAAAAACTACCTTAGTATTCATCGTGGTAAACATACAATATATTGTGGATGCCTAAAAATATACAGTATCCAATAATGTGTTACATCATGGAAACAGTTGAAATGCGTGCACTGTCTGACGAAAAAATTATTTATTTATAAAATAGCTACGTTAAACCGTAAATTTGAAAAAAAAGGGAAGATTATTGTGACCCATAGATTCTTTCGTAGATTCCTATATCTGATCAAGTACATGAATATTATCAGACATGCCGATTATCATGTGTTCACACTCGTAGCATACGGAGTTATTTGTACGACGAAGAGCGAGTTAGAGCGACTTTGTATCACACCAAAGAATACCAGAACATATAAGGTCGGAAAGTTCAGTTTTGATTTACTACGATTTCATTCACGTTTCATGATTCACACACGAATTGTATTGTTTGCGCTTCTGAATGCAATTATCAACGCAATGCTGTCTCCAGTAAAGAGTAAGAAAAGTGTTTAAATCTTAATTTTTATACTATTGTTACTTTAATCAATTTTTGCGACTAAACAAACAATCAAAACTTCTGAGAGATGATTTTTCGTGACAATCTTTCTTGGCAAACACTTTTTGCGTCAAAAACTGAGCAAAACTGGGCAAAACTGAGAGTAAGAAATATCTTAAAATTTTGATTTGTATACTATGGTTACTTTGAGGACAATTTTTTCGACTAAGCAAACAATTAAAAATTCTGAGGGATAATTTATTGTCAAAATCTTTATTCGGTGAACACTTTTTTTGCTATAAATTTTGTGTCAAAGCGTTTTTCGTCAAAATATAAGCATATGAAAAGCAAAACTCTTGGTTGAGGAAGTCTGGGCTTGAAAGTCAAAGAAACGGTTTCAACATAAATTATAGTTTTTCGAACAAACAATTTTTGGCGAAAAAGTGTATTTGCCGAGAAAATTTTATGACCAAAAACAAAATAGATTTATAGTTTTTTGACGAAAGAACTTAGAAAAGAAATTTTGACGAAAAAAATGCGCTTCAATAATTTTAGAAATATGACTGAATTTTACATGATAATTGTGTTAAATTTTGTTTTTCATAATTGAATTTTAATACTTTATTTTTAGTCTCTACGTTAGAACTTGACGAATTGTCGAGAAGTGAAAGATATGCCTCACAGGAAATTTGCAAATCGGAAAAACAGCTAATTTCACATCACCAATTTATCAAAGAAACAGTTTGTGAAAACAGGGAAACGAGAAAATACATAACCGAACAGGTAAATTTTGTAATAATAAACTAAGGAAATCATTTATATTTTCATTTTTCTCAAGATAATTAACCATCAGGTGTAACACAAATGATTTCAAGCCTAGGACATTAATTAATTTACTTAATCTGTTCGATTTCACCCAAAACCTATTTATTGAAAATATTTCTTGACCAGCAAATATTTTCATCGTTTTATTATTAAATTATATAATAATTGACTGTCGAGAAAAAGACTTATTTTTTTGAGTTTTCAAACTACGACTTAACGAAATGGCTGTAATTAACGAACTCAAAAAGTTTGCATAATAGTTTTCTGATCAAAATATTACAAAATGTGGAAAAGTACAACATTATGAAGTCAAAAAATTTCTGTTAATTTTCCTATAAGAACAGGAGCGCTAAATGACCACTTAATACTAATAGGCACTGTCCGAGTACACGAGTTAAAAGCGATCTTGTGAATTTTTCAGAAATGTCAATTAATGTAATTTATTGATTTATATATTTTTGACAGAATCTATATCTGGTTAGCACTACAATTCATAAGTTGAGTTAAAATTTATATATTTTCATTGTTCCCCATTAGTAATTTTAAATTAATTTAATTACATTTTTTTTAATTACATTGATTTTTATTATTTTTATTCGATTTCAAAGTCTTATTACTCAACGTTTCGTCGAAAATTGAAGGGTTAAAAATCGAATGGTGAAAACATTTAAAAATCTACTTAAATAATATGTTTTTCATTTTTTCATCCAGAAAAAAAAAAGTGTGACCAAACTTTTTTTAACTTTTGATATTTCAGATTTGTCGAGGTTCCGAAAAACAATGTTATCGATGCAACATAAATAATATGAAAGTCATGAACCACAAACACATAACTCTGACAAAATGTGTGCCAAGTTTTGATATTTCAGATCGTCATCACATAGGCCACATTTGTTACATGCTGAGTAAAAAATCCGAATGGGCAAGATGCCCAATTCACCAAAGTATAACAAACGAAATGTGTCCGAATTTTTCTGTCATACCAGGTAAATTTTAAACTACCGATCTCAAACAATAGAACTAGCTAGGAAAATAATAAATGACATTCTTATCACCTTATGATTCTCAAAATATAATCTAGTGTTATATACGAACGGCAAACATCGACCAGTAAAAATTGTGGGAAAAATATGTCTCGTTTTCCAAAAAGCAGCATTTTTTGAAAATTTTGGCTATTCTTAAGCTTGAAATTGTTTTTGAAGAATAAAAATTGTCTTGCTAAATTATAGGCACATTCATAAACGGTTTTTAATTTTTGACAGGGTTTCAATTGATTCTAACGAAGGTTTTATCACCACAGTTATTTATTTGTAATTCTCTACAATAAACTATATGAATTTTTTTTGTCAAGCAAAATTTATTTTGCCGTTCTTACCGTAATCTAATGTCATATCCAGAATTCTTTAATTTGAAAATAAGGTTAGGTTTTAAGTTGTACTCTTTTTGGTATTTGGAAAACCATAATAATTCAAAGCGATCTATGTAACGAAATAAAAAAGTACGTTTGAAAAATCTTGGAATTCTGCTTTTTGGGTCTCATATAAATATGAGCAGAAGTTTTGAAAATTAAATATGTTTTAAGGTCATCGTCGACATCCGTATATGAGGATGGAAAATTCTCCAGCACATATTCATAAATGCTGTAAGGACAATCTTACGAAAAGCAAACTGACGTGCAGTAATATTTACAACGATAAAGACATGAAAGTGTAAGTAAAAATCACATGTTCTCCATTCAGCGGCTTATGTTAAAAAATATAAAAACCCCAAAAATCGAAAATTTTATGATCAAATTTTTTGCCAAACTACCCGCTGAAGCGAAGTTAATGTTTGATTGGTTTAAAACTGTAAGTAACAATTGTATATTCAGAAAGAATCTGAAAGTTATACCAATGTAAGTATAAATTCATATTATTGTCAATGTAGTTTATTTTGCTTGCTGAGTTTTCAAAAAAATATTTGTCGTTAAATATATATATCTCTTTATCACCGTTTGATTAATCTAAGAGATGTGGGCTGAAAAGAAGAGAAAGCGGCCTCATGGGTGGCTAGAAGGGGTCTTAGGAGTGTTAAGATTGGCTCCCTCAACCCACATCTCTTAGATTAATCAAAAGGTGATAAAGGGATATATACAGTACAGCATGTCACATTTTTGCATATAATCTAAGCTTTTGCAGAAATATGTGACATGCTGAATCGAATTATTAAACACAAACATTTATGTATTTTGTCACGTCGAATTCAGTTTCATAATGTATTTTTCTTGATGAATCAAAAAATTTCCATTCAAAGTCGTGAATCGTTTTAACTGAGGTTTCGAAGACATTTTTTCGAAATTTAAAAAAGCCAGGATTACCTGCTATCTGATACGTCGAAACTTTCAAATACGAACCCAATCCATAGATTATATCACAAGTGATATTTTGGCTGCTTTTCATTTTATATTGGCGAAACTTCAAAAAACAGCATGTTTTTTTATTGTCACTTTTTTCTTTCTGGTGATTAGACAGCGATATCAAACTACTGCCGAATTTCGGCATAACAGATGACTCATTTCTTACACGAAATTTTTAATCACAATTTTTAAGACAAATAATTTGAACCCATTGAGAGTCCAAATTTCTTGAAATCCAAAATGAAACATTTTCTTAATTTATATTGAATTATTATAACAAAATAATATTCAATTAAACATATTTTTGAATTCAGAACGATTTTTTAATGCTCCTGCAAAATTCTCAAATTTTTCCTCAAAATTATCATTGTTTCTTCACCAAAATTGCCACATTTTTTTCTTCACCAAAATTTTCACTTTTTTATCCGACAAAAAAAGTGACAAATAAGTCTATGTTAATTTGTCACATTTTTTGCTTCGGCAAATGTCTAAACACCAGAAAAAAAATTGATCGTTAAAAAACCTAGGCTGTATAATAAATTATCAGATAAATAAATTTGTATTCAGAAAAATCAGAACATACGACAACCGGATAGAGCGGATCGAACTAAGCTTTAACATCTCCAGTAGTTGCTGTGCATCATTTACTAAGAACTGATCACATTCGCAAGAAAATCGCTTGCTGCCACCAAAAACTATCCACATTAAATAAGGAGGCCCTTATTGCAAAATAAACTTGGAATTCAACACAGATAAAAATCTTCAAGTGAAACCAAAACCCGGTGCTAAACATTGATAATTATGTATCATTTTTGAACGTCTAGAATTTGCCAACTCTCGTTATTTGGTTAATTTTTTCACTGTATAAATTAAACTCGATAATGGAATAAATCCAAAATGTCGTAGATATCATTTTTAAAAATTATGTATTAACTGTATTACTGTTTTAATAATTAAAATAAATAAAAATATATTTAAATCTTGTCCCAATCATTTTTTAACCCTGTAAAAAACAAATTTTAAGAAACGATATTTTAATAAATTATCGAAACGTTGAAAAATGAACGAAACTATAATTCTTCAATAAAAATAGCCTTGTTATAAATTTATTATTGAATTGTTCAATTGAATTTCGGTAGATCTAGGGGAACAAAGAAACGTGGGGATTGTCATATTTCACAAACCTGGTGTGAGGGGGTTAACAACACACTTGAAAGTTACGCCTTGGAAATATGTATGTATTACTCATTAAAAAAAGTGTTTTACGCAGTAATTTATTGCTCATCGAGACTTGATGAGGGCCAGTAATTTTGTCTACAGTCTATTTGACGACATTTTACTGCTACTTTTGGACAATTTATTCTTCATTAATAACACAAATCTACGTCTGCTTCAATTTTCGAAAGGATTTAATCAGCTGAATTTTGCCGCCTGAATTTCAAGTGGCGTCGAGACCAAAACGGATTCGTGTCACGAAATCCGATATAGCCGCTTTTAGAGCCTTAGAGAGCTTTATCTTGCAAATTTAAAAAAAATCAATGTAGTTTGTTATGTAGATGCATATTTACTATGAGATATGTGTAGGCGGATCAGGCGAATTACCAAAATTGTTCTTATGAAAATATTTATCAAACAATATTTGTTTTATATCAACAGTTTAGCTGTAGACGTTTTGAGCCATGACAGGGTGAAATTGAGACCAGATGAGACATTTTATATCATAAAATAACACAAAAAAACACAAAAAAATTATCAAATATTTTCACTTCTGCGAAAACTACCAATTTCTTCCAATAATCCTGATTTTCCATTAATAATCTTTACTTATTTTAAAATATCTTCGGATATTTTCCAGATTTGAAAAAGTTGGACTTGATAAAAGTTCTCAATGTAAATGAAACGCTTGATTTTAATCGAGCTACAATTTATTTTTTCGAAAAGTCAAAGTACACAAATTGACCCCTTATTTAAACACCACAAATCCGACATAAACCGTTCGATTACAGGTTATTTTTGTCGGATAAGGGGCGATCGTATTCCATTAACAAATTTATGCTGATTAAGGTCCGCATTTTGATGTGTACGTTCGGGGGTGCTCAAATTGCGATCATATAATGTTTGCCGACCCTAATGCAAAAATAAAAAGATAACCAAAACGCTTTATTTCCACTTTCCAAAAAATCAACCCTTTAGCTCTTCTAAGTCGGGGACCTCCAGTAAAATCTCAAAAAATTGCCTGAAAAATAAATTTTTTCTGAAATCCTTTCATAAACAAATTAAAGTCATACGCCTAAAAATGACCAGAAAAAATTCTTTACAAGATTGGTCGATAAAATCGATACCCATTTTTTACTCTTGAAAATTCCTTATTACAAATCGTCCAGCACTTTCCAACCTATAGATCAAAATGCGGACCTAAATCAGAATAAATTCGTTAATCCTCTCAGGCATGGCGCCATTTAAAAAACACCTGTAGATTAAAAAACAAGAAATTTCAGGTTGCTTCTAAGGAAATCGCTTTTTGGGAAAAAATTTCTGAATCTGCTACATTTTCAATTTTTGTTCTGACGTTCCTGAGTGAAATTTTATTTCTTTAAAAGTGATTTCGATAAGTTGATTTCGATAAATTGCGTAGGTAGGTAAGATAGTAATTCGGCTATACTATGATCCGGCTATATAGTATTTTGGCTACCAATTTCCGCTATAAAGTATTTCGGTCACCGAACATATTTGACTTTTATTCGGCTATATATGAAATGAGTCATAAAGTTACTACTGTGACCGAATTACTATTTTTGGTTGCCAGACTCCAAAATAATAATTCGGCTATCTTTGTCAGTTAGACTGGATGTAACTCGGCTATCTTCGTCAGATAGACTGACTGTAATTCGGCTATCTGTTTCACGGCTGCACAAAGATTTCCAGACTCGAATAGTACGTGTCTTTTTGACAAAATATAACCAAAGTCACAGGAGATTTAAACTTGATTGCATATGTTTGTAAGCTTATTTATCAAAATAAATATAATTTAAATGATAAATCTGATAAATGAGGATTTAACCAATTGTTTATATTAGAAGATGGTGCACCATGGTGTTTTCGGACAAACATCAAGATAAATCGAATTCAATTGATCGAGATAATCTTATTTGCGTGTTTTAACTCGTAGAGTAGCTGAGTGAATCTGTACCCAGAGTGACTTTCAGCCAACTAGCCAGAATGAGAACAGAGAATTTTCTAAGTTCTTGATCTACCGGTACAGCGATGCTAGTTGATTAGCGTGAAATTAGTCAATCGTTTTTTAACCAAAAAATTATGTCCTGAATATAAAGTCACACGATGGTTCTTACACAATATTGTAATGAAGAATAGTTCGTAATTTTTTTTCACATGATGACTTCAAATTTTCTTGACGTAATTTAATTAATTTTTCAAAAAATAGAACTTCTACCTCAAGATAATAACACGATTATACGGCCACGTGATTATTTTTGGGCTATACTGTAATGAAACAAAAATCAAAGAATTGTTCAAGGATTCATTATTGATGTTTTGAATGTGATTTGAGGACCTTTTTTTTAAATAATGAGACACGGTATTTACAAAAAGAACTCAAACTACACAAAAAATTTGAGGAGTGACTTCAAAAGTTTTTCAGATATTTTTCTTATTACAGCTTATAAATTTGAGTGATTTAAAGAAAGAACAGTACTCGCACGCTTAGTTTTATTTTTCGATAGGTAGGGTGTCCGCCAAGAATTTTCCGAGGTTTTAACTCCTACAGGCTACAAAATTATTTCCAGTGGTTTTACTTGACCTGAAAAACGCAAAAAAACTATTTTTTCCACTTTTTTTTCCATTTTGACCCCGAGGCCGGTCCGACAGAAAATTTTCAATAAAATTTTCAGAAATTTTTGACAATTTGGCATCTGGCCTAAAAATTTCAGAGTGAGGAATTCATATTGGACGAAAAAGTTGAACGACTCAAATCTTAGGGGTTAACGATTCTGACGTATTTGCTAAAATATGCATCAGGTAGGAATAGAAACTCGAAAATGTGACATTATAATTTTCGAAAACTTTTGGTTTTGAGTAAACATGACCCAAAAAGACCAAAAAAAATGGTCGAAAATGTTCCAACTTGACCCTAAATAAACTGAAATAAGTCCTAAAACTCCCTCAAAAACAACTTAATAGATAAAAAAAAATAAACTCGACCTAAAAAAGCCAAAAAATGCAAAATATAAAGTATTAATATATAATATTATAATATATAATAATTAATAATTAATAATTTATCAATTTAATATATTAATTATTATATTAATTAATTAGATTTAATTATTAATTAGTTATTAGATTATATAATATATATATATAATTATTAATTTAATTATTATAATTATTATTAATTATTATTAATTATATATAATTATTAAATTAATACATTATTAGGAATTATATTAAGATTAGATTAATTCTAATATTAATTTATAATTATATATAATAATATATTAAATTATAATTTTATATATATTATATAATATAATTAATTATTAAATTATGATTAATTATTATTATTATTATTAATTATAATTATATTAATTATCATTAATTATTATTAATATTTAATTATTATTATAATATTATATTAATATTAGTTAATTATTATTATATTATTAACTATATATTACTTAATTATTAATATTATAATATTATTAATTATTAATATATATTATATTATTATATATATATAAATTATATAATAATTAATATTATTAATTATATTAATTATTATTAAGTAAGGTCACATAATTCATAATATTATAATTATATTAATTATATAATATATAAATTATAATTATATAATATTATATTATATTAATTATAATATATTAATTATATTAATAAGTTTAATAGTAATTAATACATAATTATTACAAAATAAAAATAATTATAATATAATAATTATAATAGATTCATAATAATAATATGATTATAATATAGAATAATTAATAAATAATAATAATCAATAATAATAGATAATTAATAATAATTATAATATATAATAATTATAATAATAATAATAATAATATTAATAATAATTAATATAATTAATAATAATAATAATATTAAATAATAGATTAATAATATAATAATAATAAAATAATAACAATAAATAATATTATCAAGGCTCCAAAGTAATACAAATAATACATTGGAAAATCAATTACATTTCCACATTGGATTACAATAATACTTAGTCACAGTGGTAATGAAAATTTAATGACAATTTTATCTTTCTGGATTAGTGTTACCATAATGGACTTCAACGGGCCCCAGAGATAAATCCTAACTATTTGAATATACTAACAACCAAGATATTTAGCAACCAATCCAAAACCGTGGAAAGTAGAAAAGGCCGATTTCATTGGTCAATTAGGAAAGAATCAACCAATCAAATGGCGCAGATTTCGCATTTTTGCCAAATAGTTAGTATTAACTCGAGCCGTTACCAATCTCAATGCCGCAAAACGAAATTCAATTTCTCCAGTTAGTTTTTTGACTCAATCCCGGCGGACACCTTAGTCATAGGGGATTAAAGGCGCTTTGAAGAGTCGGAGCATTTATAGTAGAAAACGACTTTTTTATAGAATCAGCCAAAAATTTGCTATCATATGATTTCAATTTTAAAGCAATCGCTGACGAATTTTTCAAAATTTTTTTGATTGGATATCATTTTTAGTAGCCGTATTATTTGACGAACTACAATTTAAACATAATTCAACAAATGTTGATCAACATAAGTTTGCGGTTCCTAATTTATTGTAGCACAAAAACCAAAAATGTAGGCTGCTATCACATTATTGTTCAAGCAAAATGATAATTTTATTCCGACAATATAAATTATCTTCTATTTTTTGTCATTCTGAAATTGATTGAAATTATTCTTAAATAACAGATATGATTCGTTTTCGAAATTCCTTTCATTTGCCTCGATATCATAAATTTTTTCGAAAACAATTACAAGAAAAATTCCGTGTCAAATGATCTAGGCTATTACAAAAATATTTTTTCGTTTTAAAGCAATTGCTGAGGATTTTAACAAAAAAATTTTTATCAGATAGTTTAATTTTTACGGACTATAATTTAAATAGCTAAGTTAATTTTAATAGCTAAGCTTATTTTAGCTAAGTTATGCCTTCTCAAACAAACTTTTGCCTAAAATTAATTTTTTCTAGATTTTGAAAGTTTAATTTACTTTGATAAATTCTGTATTAAATTTCTTATTATAAAAATGGTTTGAAGAAGAATAAATCGGAAACGTTAACCCTATGAAAATCGTATTTTAAATTTATAATGAATCAACATGAGAGAAAATATTTTGAGCAAAATAGATTCCAACCTGAGAAATGAGAATACAGAAAAATACACCGTATCAACCAAAGCATTCATTATCTGGAGGAATGTATTAGATACAAATTTACAAAATTTGCTATTATTGGAAAAAGTGCTAAACGCAGTTTTCACTTCAAGAAATTGACGCAGCCCAACACAAAAAAGTCATGAGAAGCCCTTCAAAATCAAAAAATAAGTTTTCTTAATGCTGAAAACACATTTAATAATTTATTTTCAACCCTTAGGCCCAATTTTAAAACATAAGAAGATTATGAAAATCACATTAAAAACTTTAAGTCAAAAATAGTTCAAAACGAGAGGTTTGATGATCGAAAGAGAGCACAGAAATCAAACAGACTAATTTCAGAAGAGACCCTTGATTATAACCGAGCAAAAATTCATAACTGCACACCCTTAATTCTCCCACCTGACATTATATCTATTTTAGAGCTTGGAAAAAATTTTGCGTAGGTGGTCACATAAATGGCAGCAATAATTATTTGGCTTCCAAAATTTTTTTGACAAATTCCAAGAATATGGTAGGGCCGATTCAATTAGTGAAACTATTCTTGAAAATATACGAGCACATAGCGTCCTAATTGCACAAGACTTGAAGGTGACAAAAACATACGATAAAAGGTAGGGCAGCTTTTCGTTTTATGAAAGAAAATCCTGAAGTTTGTATCGTAAGTGTAGATAAATCAATTGATGTAGCCATAATGTTAAAACATGATTATGAGCAAAAACTTTCAAAAATTTTTGACAATAACTCAAATTTTGAAAAAAAAAAAAATTCAAGTTAGAAGAAACTCTTGAAAGTTTTCGAAAAATAATCACGGATAACCTGGGAAATCTTTCAATAGTAGAACACTCACCTATTTATTGCCTAATTATACCACCTCCATCTCCTACGGATGATAAAACTTCATAAAGAAGATTAAGGGCTTCGGCCAATCACCACTGGGTATAACGCCATATGCTCAAATGCACAAAATTTCTAAAACGCTTTGTAGAACCGCGTCGTTAACAGAAGTACCTACTTAGTTGACTCCCCTCAAAAGCCAAACAGCGCCTACTAGCGATATTTTCGAAATTCGACCCAAAAATACACACCATCGTGAGTTTTGATGCCAACTAAATTATACACGAATGTCAACACAACTAGAGTTCTTTCACACGTGTTAGATACGTTCTATAAATCCCCTGACATTTATTTCTTGGAAAAAGATGAGTTCGGAAAACGTTTGCCGATTCCCAGCAGATCAAATTTTCGCATTTTTATGCAAAATGTATTAAAAAATTATAACATTTTTGAAAATAATCTTTGCTACTACAGGCAAATAGGGGGTTTAGCAATGGGCTCACCAGTATCGGGTGCCCTGAGCAATGTTTTCATACATCTTATGGAAAAAACAGTAGTAAATAATTTAATAAAAGACAAAACTATCATCCACTGGCAACGTTTTGCTGATGATGTCCTTTGCATATGCAAAAAAGACTCCATCACCAAAATTNGAATTTACCAACTCTTAATAAACAAGAAGAACTTTCGTTCTTCCGTCTACTTTGAATTTGGCATGTTTTATTTTAGCTAAGTTATGCCTTCTCAAACAAACTTTTGCCTAAAATTATTTTTTTCTAGATTTTGAAAGTTTAATTTACTTTGTTAAATTCTGTATTAAATTTATAATTATAAAAATGGTTTGAAGAAGAATAAATCGAAAACGTTAATCGTATGAAAATCGCATTTTAAATTTTATATATAATTTCAATGAAAAAATAGTTTTTTCAACGTTTCGGTTTATCACATTATCAAGAGCGAGACATAAATTAGCGAATCGAGCTTTGATTTAGCGAAACTGAGGGTCAATTCGCTGAATCACGTTCGAACAAAAAAATTCGTTTTTTCTCTGTATCTATACTTCATTTATTTCTCAGACATTAAATCTTTAAATTGAGATTTTATATATATGTTTACCTCTGTTCATTTGCAGGCGGTTACAGCTGGGTCGTTAAAAGTTATTTGAATTGAATACATATGTATATTAAATAATATTGTGCCTAACATATCAATTACGGGGTCCTCTGGTCATTTTTTGCCCCTTTTCAGCCAAAATTTTTATTTAATTCTGCTTTTGAAAACGATTCATTCGATTGAGTTCTCAGATAGCTCAAACTGACCACAAATATTAAGAGACAAATTAACTGAAAAAATGGTCCGAATCAGACTATTGTTTCCAATTATTTCAAACAAAAACCGATTATTAAACAATTTCAGAAAAAATTTAAAAAATGGTCCGATTCGGACCAATTCTTGTCATTTTATTTTTCACTATATTTTTGTGCTCAGTTGAAGCTGTCTAAGAACTTAACCGGATGAGTTTTTTTCAAAAGCTTCTAGAATTTCAAAGACTTAATTTAAAAAACAAAATTTCAGCATTGAATGCTGAGCATTCAAGTTAAGTAAAAAAACTAAAATGTGCATATGCTTAATTACCCAGAGATGTCAACGTCAAAAAATATAAATTTTTTCACAAGATAACCAGTCTCCACTCTTGCAAAATCTCGTCTTTAAAAAATGTTAATAATTTTCTCTGACATCAGTTTCATAAATTTGTCTTGCTAATAACACAGCTGGAAAATTTCTAAGTGGCTTGCACCACAGAAGAAAAAAGTCTAATTTCAGCATTGCTTTTGAAGACACCGCCACAAACGCTATTATTTATAATTACTTTTTTGTCACAAAAATGGTACACAAGTCAAGAATTCTATCTACACTTATTCGATCAACTTTTCCCAGTCAAAATTTCGTTTGATCTTTCATAACTTCAAAAAAACCCAAATATTTATTTTGTCATTTTTTCTAAATATAATCACAAATGAATCAAGCTGATTTGGCGTGATTTAAGCATATTGTGTGCATAAGTCTTTTAGTATTCACTGTTTCATCACTGAGATAAACAAAAATCGTCACTATCACTGATAATATTATTTGCTCACGAGTTTGATAATAATGTGAACTTTTTATACAATGCAGTTGAGGCGAACTAGCTTTTAAAATAGAAGGTCTTTCTTACGTAGGTTATTTGACTAACCAATTGCCGCGTCTGATTTTTTCTAGCCTTTTTATGAGTGTAAAAAACCATGCCTTTTTGACTTTATTTAATTTGTGTTAATTTTCTTTGATTTTTCACACCATAATCAACCATTCGAACTAAAACTTTTTTTGGCGCGTTTTTCATTGATTTTAATTTTATTCTTTTTGGGTCAAGATGACTCATAATTTCGAAAATAATACTATCCACCAAAATACTTCGACAGCATTGTAGTTATGTATCACAGAAGGTCCAGAACTTAAGGGGGTACTGGTCGCTGGTTTTATGAGGCCTCAGGGGCAATATAAATGCGCCAAAATGACCCGGGTGATAACAAAGTGAACAACCGACCAAATCATCAAAAAAAAATTCGAAATTTTCGCGTTATTCTGATTTTTTTCTAAGTATTTTTATCAAAATGAAGTTCAAAAATAACGTTTGCTTTAATTTAACTACTGAAACTTAAAATCACCTTGGCGTAAGCCAACTTTCTGATCAGTGTTTTAGTACTTCAGCCTTCTAGCACTTCATACGGCTTCGCTAGAACTGGACCACATACTACCTGTAAAATCACAAAAAATTGACCTTAAAATCGATTTTTTTTTTGAAAATTTTACATCAACAAAAAATCCTACGTCTTAAAATGACCAGAAAAAAATTCTCTACAAGATAGCTTGAACACATTAAAACCGATTTTTTATTTTTGAAATTCCTTATTTCAAATCGTCTCAACTCATTGGTTCAATCTCACTATTCGTTCATTGGTTCAACATTGGTTCAACATACTGTAGTTCTACAAACTGGCTAATCTCATTAATATCACCGACCGGTTCGATAGGGTTGGCAGTAGAAGGCCAAAATTGCAAAAATCCAAAATTGGCGTTTTGCGATTTTTAAAAATTTTACAGC
>SCLH01000026.1:746354-760201 GCA_004367855.1 Oikopleura vanhoeffeni
GAAATTTCTTATTTCAAATCGTCAAAGAGACTCATGTCACTGTGACACATGAGTCATGTGACAGGCTGTGAAATCGATAAAGTTGTTTTGTTCGAAGATATTCTTTTTCGTATTCTTAATCGAATCATTTATCAAGTTTTTTCGTATTCTAAACGCGTTATTTTACGTACTCTGGTTTTGACAAAAATGATCACTTCCGCTGGCAAATGATTTGTAAATATTCAGCAGATTAAAAAAATTAAATTAATTACAAGTTTAACTCGATTTTCTTATTTCATCAAGCCGAAATGGTGATTTGTTGTAATAGTTTTTGTGGTTTGGCAGAAACACTATTTTACATTTTTAAGATCAAGGATCCTGCTGAATCTGCGAGTTTTCCAGATATTAAAATTAGTTGAATCAAACAAATTTGAGGGCAAAATTTTCTGGACCCGTAGTTCGTGTCCCAGACTAACGGAAGACAATTTTCATTTAATGAACCGTTAATATCTTTAATTGAAGTTTAATTTCTAATAAATAACTTTTCGAGGCTTGAGATAAGGCATTTTGGGAAAATATTTTATTCTGGTGGTGAAATATTTTGTGTAAGTTTGGGTCCATTAGGCATATCCTTTTCCCAACCCAAGTGCACTAATGTCCCACTAATGTTGTCCTAGTGATTGTCTTGCGTATGATAATAGGCAAGGGTGCTTGATATTGGGACCGCTAAAGTTGATCAGTGCGTAATCACTAAAGCAATCACTAAGACAATCATTCAGAATAATCATTATAATACGCGCTATAGGGTTAGTCTAATTTTTAAGATTCACTACGGTTGGAAATAGGATATGTCAAAAGTTTTCATTTCACATCTATTTAAGGGGGTGGCTGCTGCAACATTTTCCCCACAAAATGCGCGTCGTTCAGTTGCTCCCAGGAGCGAATGGTACGTTTAAGCACACATCGGTGTGATATCACTCAAAAATAAAATAAACGTGGTATAAAAAGGTTAAGTTTTCTTCTTTAATTATGAGTCATCTAGACTTGTTTGGCAAATTTTTTATCAAGAATATGTCAATTTAGGAACCACCATACCCTTGACGTGGTTGTATAGGCTGGAAAGGCTTTTCAGACGGCTTATAACTTTTAATTCCTACATAAAAATCTTATACTAATTTCAAGCATGGTTTTTTCATCAGTTTTTTTTACTAAATCTTCGAGCAACCGGTTTTTCGAGATCATGTAAATAAAAAAACGAGAAAATTTCGTTTATTTAATTTTTAACTGGAAGTGCTTCAAAAATAACGAAAAGTGCCGTTTTCGCCATTTTGGCAGCTAGTTCTATTTTTTTCATTGTATTTACGAATCTATTTTCATTTGAACAGAACTTTGTTGCGACAACTTAGAAAAAAATGGGTTTTTTTCTGATTTTTAATTTGATTAATTAACAACCAGAATGACGATTTGAAAATTATTTTTTGACCTCAATATAAGACCTTATTGGCTGTATTCTGAGACCTTGAATGATAAGACAAGATATATACCTGTCTTATGATACTGTCTCTTCAACCTTATTTAACCAGCCAAAAAGATCAATAAACAGAGTTTCCGTTATAGATGATCAGACCAAGTTATACCCTTGTTCAGACCTGGCCAATGCTAACTCATTTTGAAAGCTTGGATTGAGCTTGGCTTGGTCATGCCGAAAATTTAGAAGCTTGGCTTGATTGAGCTTGGCTTGAAATTGATTTGGCTTGATCTTGGCTTGATTTTGGCTTGGCTTGACATAATTTTTTGACTTAACTTTTTTGACAAAAATAGGACTTTTAAAAAGTGCGTAGTAGTTTTTCACAACAAACCACTTAAAATTACGAACAATAATGAAAGAAGGCGAGACCAAGGTTGTTAAAGGGATGGTTTTTGAGTGGGTTTTCCACTTTTTTTCGTAAGTTTAAGATAGGCAAAAAACGGGGATAGAAAATCCAGTCGGGCATTATCCTTTTTACAACCCTGGGCGAGACTACACGCCATAAGGTGGCCCATATCGCCAAAAGTTTTCTCAAAAACATTCTGGCGATATTGGCAAATTCGGCGATATTGGCATATTCGGCGATATCAGGACAAAATTAGGCAAATTTGGCGATGTTGAGCCGCCGATATCGGCCCTCCCCCTGTAGAAATGAATATCCCTTCATCACACTTTTGTTAATATCTGGGCCCTACTACTTAAAAACACACTACTTTGCTTATCAGGGCCGAGATATTAACAAAAGTGTGATAAAGGGATAGTGAAACACATTAAAAAACGAAAAATCCAATTATTAATTCAGCGTATATGATAAAGATTATTAAAATCACTATTTTAAAGAAAATAAAAACGCCGGTTTATAAATATTACGAAATTCATGGAAAATCTGTTTCAAACCCCGAAACTCAAATAGGACCTATTGGCACTGACTAATTATTCAGCGCGTCCGTTCTCATAGTGAATTACACGCGAATTTTTGGAATTTAATTTTATTACAGCATACTGTAAATTTTTTCTACTTATTTTATCAATAAAATAAATTTTCAAAGCAAAATTAACTTATGGAAACAATTAAATTTTTCTTAAAGGAAAAAAGTCGAAAATTATTAATTGACCAAAAATATTTAAAATTATCTCGAGATATTTAAGAAAAATTTGAAACTAACAGCTTGTTTTTTAAAACAATGTTTTAAAAAAATTTAAAATTAAATACAAATTTATATTTTTGAATTGAAAATTAATTTTAAACACTTTCAATATTATGAAAAAAATAATTTTCAAATATTAACTTTTCAACAAATTTTTTATTTGGAGAGAAATTCAAGTTTTTAATTGATAAGTTGAAAACCTTTTAATTTTGATCGAGTTGAAACTTTGTTGAAGAATTTTTCGAATAGAATTTTAATTTTCAATTGCCTGAATTTTTCTTATCATCAAAATTTAAAATTCTGATAACAATTTTTCAATTTTTCACATAAAAATATATTTTTTAGTGGATTTTNTTTTGCTTATATTCTGTTTAATCTTGAGAATGATAATAAATCTAAACGTCGATATATAATGAGTTTTTACTATAATTCAAAAAGAATTCAAAAAATTTCGAACATTTTTTAAAATTTAACTAATTTTTTCAAAATAAATTTCATTAAAAATTTAATGCCAGCACCATTTTTAAGGTAGTATATTTTGTCTGACATGCAGTTTTTCTTGAATTTTTTTTCTTGAAGTAAATTTTTGACACCTGTCCGCAACATCAATTCCAAAAAAATTTTCTGTGAGAATGTGTTTTCACCAGTTGCATCTAGTCCATGATTTTGTTTGAAACAATAGACTTTTTTTCTATTTTTAAACCCCGAAAAACCATTTTTTAGGAAAAATCACAATTTTTAATTTCAATTTTGACCGATAGTAACCCCTTTAAAAAAAATTTCATATATTTTTTTGAACTCGTGGCATCATGTTTAGTCTATACAGTTACAAAAAAATATCCACAAAGAAAGTCGAAATTCGCATTTCCCACCCTAATCTAAAGTTATATACTTTTTATAATAAATAAATTTTTTTATTAGTTAGTTTACTTCAGAAAATAATATAAAATTTAAATCGATAACTTCAAGCATTATTACAAAAATCATTTTAAAAAGGGTAAAATCGAATTTCGTAATCGCTCCTGGTTTATCGGTCAAAAATGCCGATTATAAAATTTATTTTTCGTGCGCAGTAACCGAATTTTAATTTCGACCTAGATGACGGATTTCGATTTTCAAATCAGATAACCGTGTTTATGGCAAAATTTCTCAGAGACGGTTATTACTCATTGAGAAACTACCGCCTTTTTTTATAAAATGTTGACATTATAACGGCCGGCCCTATCATTGTTAAATGACTTCAAAACAATAAAAAATGACTCCGAATAATTGAACAAAAGAGTTGTAAAAACCAGGTTTAATGGACTAAACTTTACAATTCTGTGAGTTATTCTCAACTTTGTCTTCCTAAAATGATGAATAAAGATTTTTTGGAAATTTTAAAATTTCCTACTATCAAAAGAATGTATACCCGCCATGGGGGAAAATTTCAGCCAAATGGGGCTCGACTTGCCCATTGTGAGATAGGGGCTTCCGCCCCGCAATCTGTCGGATGTCGTGGAATACAATCTGTGGGTAGTATTTAACCCTTTGGAGTCATTGAAGAAAAATATTTTCAGCCTGCTAAGAATGATCGAAAAAAATATTTTACAGAGTTTTTATCAAAATTCTAAATAAAGTTTGCCGATTGAAATTCAAAAATATCAATTAAAACTTTTTATCACCAACCGTTCAAAAGTTATTTAATCTCACTTTTTTGGCCAATTTCTCTGAAATTTATCTAAAAAGCCGATTTATAAAAACTCACCACGATTTATAAAAAAAAATTGAGGAAGTCAGTTTTTGGGATAGTCTTCTAGCTACTTATTCATATGAGCAATTTCTCCCTGCTATTCTTAGAATTCGTCTTATTTTTTTCCAAGTAAGTATCTCTCTTTTGGCGAAAGATCACGTTTTGACAAATAAGGCGTGCCGATCAAATTTTGCAGTTAAAGTACCACTAATTGAGTAAATACAATTTTTGTACGTTAGACAAAAAATATTTTCATACGGTAGATTCAGGTATTAAACATTTCTTGGTCGAAAGCAGTCAGTAAATATTAAGAAATATGATCAGAAGTTGAAAATATCACATTATAAAAAGATCTTATTTTTTGCTCCCTTATATTTTTGTCATGTTGACTTAAAATTAAGGACATTTTAACTCAACTTTTAAATTAAAAAATATTTTACAATTCTAAATAAGCGGGATTCTAGAAAAAAAATTATGAGTTTTTATATACATGTAAGTTTGAATCAATCAGGGTGATATTATTATTATTGTTGATTATTTTTGGCAGTCATGGTAAGACCGGCTACATACTAATTAACCTCAGCACCAACAATATCGGGGTGCAAATGAAAAACCTATCGCAAGACGCGAGTTTGATTATTGCAACAAAATCTAGGACAGTACAGTTTACACAGTTTACACAGGAAATAAAGTTTAATATAAATTGAATCGTAACAGTACTCGGTCCTAAAAAACTCATTTTTACTGATAAATTTAATTTTTCAAAACTTTTATATATGTTCAGAACACATAAAAAAGTATCTACAACCGCCTAGATAATGTTTTGTTATATAGCAAAAATGGTAATACAAACAACTTATGTTCATTAGCATTTTTCAAATAAAGGTTTTTTGGTTTGACTACAGTTCCGTCCTGTTTTGGTATTTCACGTCTACAATCAGCGGTTAGATAAATTAAATAAATATTTTGATGAAAAAGTTCTGATTATAGAGCTGGTGGAACACAGAATGATAACTCTAAACTTGCATGATAAAATTACCAGATTGGCTTTGCTGTAACGTCATCAAGATTACTGCTCTTTCCCAATTCAGAACAAAATACGGCTAATTAAAGCAATATTTATTTTACTGAAAATTATCTAAATGGTACTTCAAATCCGTGCATCCTTTTTCAAAAAATAGTGAATTAAACTTTATTAAACGTGCCACGTAGGATATTTGATTTAAATAAATCTTACATTAAAAATCAGTCACTTTAAATCAAAAAAAGAAGTTGGTAGTAAAAAATGGCTTTGCAGACATTTCTACAAAAACTAAGGTTGAAAAATAATCTTAAATTTTTATTTGACATCTTCCTCCGAATTTCTCAGATAGTAAACTATTCGCCCATACTCGAATCCTTTTGCAAGCTAGATTGAAACTCGATTTTAAATACTTAAGAAGTTTACCAAACTAACTTTTTCGGTCAAACTGAAGTAATTAACTGTAACATTTTACATCTAGGTTAATTTTACAAAAGCGCTGTAATTAACTTAGTTTAAAATTATTTAAGTGAGTCAAAAACATAGTTCTTATAAATCTTACAATATTAGTAATTGAAAAACAGACTTCAAATATCCGAAGGGTACTACCATGAAAAACTGAAAAAAAAGCTTCAAACAAAATTTCAGAGAGGGGCTTAGGGGTCCATAAGGGGAAACTTAATTTTAACTGAAAAAGAAGAAAAAGTGAAAAAAATAGAATAGAACAGTTTTTTAAAGGACTTCCAACTCACTGCTTTTTTTATTGTATTTAGTCTTAACTCTGAGGAATGCAACCTCAAAGGGTCCTTGTCTTCCATCTTGGTCTTACATTCGCGAATCGAACTCCCTCAAACATATAAGTTTTTCCAAATTGGTTCGGCAACCCTCGCGAAAAAATGCCAATTTCGTCGAGCGAAAATAAATCGAGGACCGAAAAAACCAAAAATAATAATTATTTATGAAAATAAAATTCATTATATCCAGCAAATATCCAATCATTCGTATTTTTCAAATTTTCCAATTCTCTTCTTTGGCCTGATATCTCTGTACCATCCAAAAAAAGTAAAGTTTTTGTCGCTTTGTAACGGAAGCGATTTTTTAAAAAATCGGCCTGCCTGACGAGAGACAAAACCTGTATCTTTATCTGTAGAATATACCTGTAATCTTATATATCTCAAATTAAAAAATACTTAGCCAAAAATCAAAATTTCGAAAGAATTTTTTTGATGATTAGGGTTCGTAGTAACACCTAAGTATCATCCGATAAATTTTGAGCATTTTTAAATACATTAATGGCCTTTATTAAATTAGACAGATATACCCCCTTAAGGGAGTGGGTGTCCTGATTTGAGCTTCTTCCAAGGTCAATTTCCGCCAAACTACAAAGGTGATATCCAAAAAACATTTGTAACTAAAAAAATACCCTTCGCGGTAATTTTGAACTCAACAGTAATCTGATACAATTTACCTACGTCGACACCTACGCTTTTAAAAAGCTTTCTTAAAAGACACGAAGTCGTAACCTACTCTTCAATTTTCATCATTTTTTATTATTTTTTTTGTGTGAGGCTCCGGAGAAGCTAACAAATAATGGCAAATGCTTTGTTTTAAAATTTCCTTTCGGCGGCCAAAAAACCGAAAACAAAAATTATTGATTTATTTATGATTTAAATTGAAGTGCGCTTAATTTGTTTTCTTTAACGCTACCTAGTTAAGAATTGCAACCAAAATCCTAAGAGTGTTTGTTATTTACGGAAAAAAGAGTTATTTTAGAAGCTTTTTTTCTGGTTTCTAAATTTGTTCAAAAATTAGGCTCAAAATGAAAAGTTGGCTGCCTCAAGAGACGCGAAAAAAAATTCAACAAAAAAAAACTCTCTATATATGTCAAAACAAGTCTTGTGCTTTCAATGCAGTATGAGTCCGAAACTGTATCTTCTAAAACTGGTAGAGGAGATAGCTTGCTGAACCTCCACTGACCAATTTCAAACAATTGGCGTAAAAAAATGAAAAATTGACATTGCCCCCAGGAAAACCCCGAAGCAAATTTAAACAAAAACCTCTAGTATCATGGTTAAACAAGTACCTGTGCTTCAGATGCAGTAATGATCATGAAACTGTATCTCTCAAAACTGGTGGAGGAGATACTTTTGCCTGAGCCCTCCCTCCAAAACTGACCATTTTAAAATTTTAATTTTTTTGTTTTTTTTCGCGTTTTTTGTCCGCTGAAAGCAAAAATATTTGAAAACAAAAGCGCTTTTGCATTATTCGTAAAGGCTTCTCCGGAGCCTGACACAAAAAAATAAAAAATGATTGAAAATTGAAGGAGTAGGAACTAACTGCGTGTCTTTTAGAAGCTTTTTAAAAGCGTAAGGGTCGAGTAGGTGGGATTGTATCAGATAACTGTTAAGTTCAAAAATTACGCGCGAAGGTTGGTTCTGTTAGTTACACTGTTTTGGCGGGAAATGACCTTGGAAGAGCCTCAAAATAGCCGACGAACCCACTCCTTAAGGGTATGTGCGCTGGAGATTAATGGGCCTTTTTTCCGAGCAACATTTCAGCCTGAAGTCGAGAACCTAGGGACATTCACAAAGTAAGCATGTTGTAGTTTTCCCAAATTACATTTGCATAACCATTGGGTCAAGACTTTTTGTTCCGATACAGACTCTGAGAACGTACCAGTACAAGATGTCCCTCGACCAAATTTCAAAATCTATCTCCTTCCAGGGTTTATTTAGAAAGCAGCTCAAATTATAACATATCACGTTTGACTTATGAACTAAAGGTCTTTAGAAGCGTTTTTTTCCAAAAAATCACTTCAGTTTTTTCTAGAAATGCAAAAAACCTAACCGATTTTGCGATTTTAAGCATTTTTTCTAAACCAAAAATCCTATCTCCTCCTAGGTTATATTTTGAATCCACTCGAATTCGAGCAAACAACTAGCAATGCTTAGCAACATAACAAATAAAAAACTCCTTGAGAAGCGTTTTTTTTCAAAATTTCTCAGTGTGTGTTTTTTTGAGGGGGAACAGAATATCAATGTCCGGGAATCGTCTATATTTTGGGGAGAATTCTCCGAATTGTTTACTTTTTGTTCCCCCGAAAAAAAAACACATACTGTACTCCAAAACTCAACATATAAATTTTTTGAAGGTCACGTGAAAAAATTTCCGTTCAAAGATGTGCTTCGATTTTTTCGAAAGTAGTATCAAAAAAGCCACGAAATACACTGAATCAAAAGTTGGCTTACGTCAAGGTGAAATTTTCAAAGTTTTAGTTGGTTTAAATTAAAGAAACAGTTATTTTTTGAACTTCATTTGAAAAAAATACTTAGAAAAAAATTGGGGAAAAACACGAAAAATTTCGAAAAATTTTTTTTGATAATTGGTCGGTAGTACACTTGGTTAATCACTCAAATCAATTTGGAACATTTTCAAAAGCCCAATGCCCTCATAAAACCAGCGCCAGTACCCCTTTAAGGGGTAACCGACGGGTTTTACTGATTTCAAACGTTAGTCCTGAGCTAAACCGCAATTCTTATGGTCAAAACTTCCGGATCTAGAAGATATTTGTTTGAAATTTTCAAAAAAATGGTGTCAAAAAGTTTTTGTATGACCCGACGGCCGGTATAACAGGTCCCGAAAAGTTGATTTTTTCCACTTTTTGGGGTAATTTTATCTAGCTCCTGGATATCAAAATTTTTCTTTTTTTTCAGTATAAACCTAATTTTGTGAAGCTTAAAACAGCCGTAGCAAAGCCTGATTTTCAAATTTCTTTGTTATTTAAAGAATATTTCCAAAATAAATGGTGTTTTTGCACATCGCTGACTCATTCATTTAGTCGAACAATATCAGATTTTTTTTGAAGAAGCAACTTCTTTCAAAGTGTGCAAGCGAGGCGGTACAAAGATTTTTTTTTATTTTTTCTCATGCAGCTTTAGAGGCACTCAAAGTTTTATTTACGCCTCAAATTCGTGTCAAAATTAGGATTTTGAAGAAAAATTCGGAAAAACTTTTTTTGATAAAAATCATAATTTTTGATACATGTTTGTCGTAAAGTGCACAATTAAAATTAGTTTGTAAAAATAGTCAGATCCAATGTCTAGATCACGAGAAAAAAGTTAATTACCTGAAAAAAATACTTTAGAAAAATTCCATTATTAATTGCAAAATTCGGAAAATTTTTTTTATCGAAATTCATCTTTTTTTAGGTTTTTAATAAGCAAACCGATAACAAAAATAAGATGCAGCTAAAATCAAGCTTTCTATCACTTCTGAGTCTCGAGAACCAGCCTCCGTCGGTCCACCCCAAATTTCTGGATCTAAGAAAAATATTTGGAATTTTTTTTTTCGAAATTAGAATTTTTTTATGCATGTTCAAGATCTAATTCACAGTGATCTAATGTAAACAAAAATGAGAGCAAAAAAAGTTATTACTTCAAAAGATACAGTGCGGTTAAGGAAAATAAAACTTTGAAAATAATAGAAAATTTTGAAAATTTTGTCATCGAATTTTTTTTTTTTTAATATTTCTGGAAGCAAACCAGCCACGAAAATGAAATAGCAACTAAAATTAGCTTCCTATCACTTATATGAAGTCCGGTGATACAGCCTCCGTCCGGTTACCCCCTTAGGGTAGTACCTGGTCGCATTTAAGCAAAAACAGGGTTTTCACCGTCGCCTCAATGAAAATACTAAAACAGCCCGAACATATGGATTTCAGTTTAGGGATAATTGAACATTAATCTTGCTTCCAACAAAACACATCGGAGGCCTCTGATTAGCCGACCAAAATCAGGACCGAACCTTTCAAAAGTGGCACTATTTTCACTTCAAAAGCCTACTCCTCCCTGAGTTTTGAAGAAGAGAATACTTTTATAGCTTTTTATTGACCACAGAGAACGTGTGCAGAGGCCCCTAGTTCGAGTTTTAGTCAAAAAAATTTCATCGGCGCTTAATGAGCAAAAAAACTTTTTTTTTTTTTTTTTTGGGCCCAAGAGCAAGTTTTTGCCTCATTTAAGCGCCGGATGAAATTTTTTTGGAGTAAACTCGAACAGGGGCCTGCTCACGTCTCTGTGGTCAATAAAAGCTAAAAGTATCTCTATCTTCAAAGCTCAGGAAGGAAGTAGGCTTTGAAGTGGAAAAATAGTGCCCATTTGAAAGGTCGTTCCTGATTGGTCGCTAATCAAGAGGCCCTCCGTTGTGTTTTTGTTTTGGGGGGGGAAAAGCCCAAAGATTAATGTTCAATTTATCCCTAAACTGAAATCCATATGTTCGTGCTGTTTCTAGTATTCATTGAGGCGACGCTGAAAACCCTGTTTTTGGCCTTAAAATGCGACCGTACACCCTTAAGGGGGTATGCGCTCTGATTTGACATTTTCTTATGGTGAAATATTTACTGAAAACTAACAGTTTCAATAAGAAAAACCGAAATGCTGATTTGTAGGATCTATCCTAAATCTTGCGAAAAAATACATCACAAATATTATTTTTTGACCATTACCAATAGGTACAGTATCGTAACAAGGTGAAATTTTCCAACTGAAAAATCTAAATCTCCCTTCCAGACGGTATATCAAAATTAAAGCTGCAAATTCACAGATTACGTAACGAGAGTTTGCCAAAGACTTTTCATGAGAGCTTTTTTTGATCCGGCGACTGAACAAATTCTAGAACGCCAAAAAACCGCACGATTTTTCGCAATTTCAGACTTCAAAATCTATCTCCTCCGAGGAGTAGGATTTTGCAAAATGGCTCCAAAGGTTTATCAAGTAATTCCTAAAGAACATAATGTAAGTGATTCTCGAGCGCTTTTTGCAATTTCGAGCTTGTAACTCGAAATAATGATTTTTTTGGTCATTTCCAAAAAATTTCCGAAAAAAAGTTGCTTCGCTTTTTTGCGAAAGTGAGCTCAAAAAGCGCAGGAAACACTGATGGAAAGTTGGCTACGTCGAAAGCCGATATTTTTGAAGTGTTAGTGGGGTCAAATTTGACCAAGACGTTTTTTTTAACATATTTTAGAAAATACTTTAGAAAAAATGCGACAATTTCGAAAAAAATTTCTTGATGATGGGTTCTTAGTACACTTAATTATCGCGCCCGTATCAATTTCAAGCATGTTTTATGCCTCTAAGGCCTTTATTTAATCAAGTCGCATACCCCCTTAAGGAATGGGGGACGATAATGGGCTATTTTTTGCTTGTTTTTCAGGGCGTTTCGAGAAACCTGATAATAGGAATTATTTAATTAATTTTTAATAACTGTTATGTTCCAAGTTGATGGATGGTCCTCCCAAAAATGCGTAGGCGTGTAAGGCAAAAAGATACAATTTGTAGAAAAACGTAGGCGTGTTATTCCTTTATTTGATTCCCTTTTATGTAGTAATACTCTTATGAAATGAATGTGAGTACTACTAAAGATCATCAAAATTTTAACAGCTACGCTCAGTTATGACTTTAGTCAGGCCTCTCTAAAAGCACTAAAAAGCTATCTCCCTCTTCGTTTTGATATCATTCTTTCTGTAATTGACAGTCAGTCTCAAATTAATAATACGGGAAATCTAATGGAGAGGTTTTTTAATTTTGTGCTCTAGTGTAAAACAGCCAATTTGAGAGGCTCACTAAAAAAACTACATCTCGTTCTACATTTTTTCATTGAATTTTTTCGAATTTATGCTGGCAACGTGTTCACATAGGCCTGGCTTTAAATCTGATTGAGCCATTTTTCGAAAAATTTGTCTTGGGTGTCTGAAAATGCTTGTAAATTTCTCCTTTTTTTCAAAAATTTTGAAAAATATTTATGACAAAAAAACGATGAAAAATTGAATTTCAGTTATTTTTTTCGAAGCAGTATTTTGAGTCAAAATGAGTTTATTCAAAACTGATATGCTAGATAAAATTTAAGAGAAGAAATTGGTACTGATAATTTGAAATTCACATAAAATTTCCAAGCTTTAAATTTCAGCCCCCCTAAACCCGAATCTTTTGTGAACAATCTAAAATTCCAACAAAATATGAAGTCAAAATACTCGTTGGAAAATTGGGTCTCCAAAATAGTTGATGATAAAAAGCTGTTTGAGAACCTTCAGATATCGTCACCAACTCCCTTAGGGGGGTGTGAGTGATTTTTGAACATTTTGAGGCTTGGTAAGCGGCTAAACTGATGACATGAATAATCTATCTTTGATCTAGCATTATCCATTAGACAATTCAGTACCTACTCCCACCGACCATCTGGTTAACCGCGGTTAAACACGAGTCTCTCAGCTTTTTTTCAGAAACGAGATCCTAGAGCTTATATCCGTGAAAGTTTTGAAGATTTGTGGATAATCCGGAAAATTGTCTGAATTTTAGTGAATAAGAAAAAGCTATTTTTTTCGATTTTGCCCTCAGGGGTCAGCAATTGGTTAGAATGTGCCGAAAAAAAATGTGTTTTTTCGACGTTTTGATACAAGGCTTTTTCTGTGGATATGCCAGAACGTCATTTTCAGAATATAACAACCCAAAGAGTTGAGAAGCATCGAATGGGATGTATTTTTGAAATGTTCGGCCTGATGGCTGTAAGTGCGACAACAAAGTGCGGCGGAAAATCGAAAATTTTTTGACATAAAAAGTGAGAATAAGAAAATCTAAAGTGCCACCAAAAAAATCCACTTAAAATATTTTTTATGTGAAAAATTGAAAAATTGTTATCAGAATTTTAAATTTTGATGATAAGAAAAAATTCAGGCAATGGAAATTAAATTCTATTCGAAAAATTCTTCAAGCAAAGTTTCAACCGATCAAAATTAAAAGGTTTTCAACTTATCATTAAACTGAATTTCTCTCCAAATAAAAAATTTGTTGAAAGTTAATATTTGAAAATTATTTTTTTCTAATATGAAAGTGTTTAAAATTAATTTTTCAATTCAAAAAATATAAATTTGTAATTTAAATTTTAAATTTTTTAAAACATTGTTTTAAAAAACAAGCTTTTAGTTTAAATTTTCTTACAATATCTGAGATAAATTTTAAAATATTTTTGGTCAATTATAATTTTCGACTTTTTTTCCTTAAGGAAAAATTTAATTGTTCCAATAAAGTTAATTTTTGCTTTGAAAAATTTATTTTAATTATAAAATAATAGAAAAAATTTTACAGTATGCTGTAATAAAATTAATTCCAAAAATTCGCAGTGTAATTCAACTATAGAACGGACGCGCTGAATTAATTAGTCCAGTGCCAAATAGGTCTATTTGAGTTTCGGGTTTGAAACAGATTTTCCATGAAATTCGTAATATTTAAACCGGCGTTTTTATTTTCTTTAAAATAGTGATTTTAAGTAATCTTTATCATATCCTCGAATTAATAATTGGATAGTTTTTCGTTTTTTAATGTGTTCACTATCCTTTTATCACACTTTTGTTAATATCTCGGGGCCCTGATTAGCAAAGTAGTGGTTTTA
>SCLH01000026.1:773508-790878 GCA_004367855.1 Oikopleura vanhoeffeni
CACATTCGACCCAATTGTAGCGCTCTGAGACAAAAATCGATAAAGATAGAACCAAGCCACTGAAATTCAGACACCTTCCGGGAGTTTTACAAAATCTCAAAACTTTTCGATATAAGCTCTAGGATCCTTGTTTCTTTGAAAAAAGCTGAAGGACTCGTGTTTAACCGCGTTTAACCACGAGTCCCGCAGCTTTTTTCATTGAAACAAAGATCATAGAGCTTATATGGGAAAGTTTTGAGATTTGGTGAAAATTGAGAAAATTGTCTGAATTTTAGTGAATGGGTTCTGTTTTTTCTAATTTTGTCTCAGGGGTCAGCAAACTGGTTGAATGTGTCGAAAAAGGGTATTTTTCGACGTTTTGGTAAAAGGCTTGTTCTGTGGAAATGCCAGAAACGTCATTTTCGGAATGTGACAGGCCCAAGAGATGATGAACATCGAATGAGTCGTATTTTTTAAAATTTTAAATCGACCAAAAAGTGCGCAAAATCGACAATTTTGAAAATAAAAGTCCGAATTAGAAAATTTAAATGCCACCAAAAGATTTCTTGGGCATGGTTTACTGGAAACGATATAAGCAACTAGGGTCTGATTTTGAACACAGCGGATTCTGGAAAAAATTAAAGTTTTTTCACCAAAATTACCTTTTTATCTCTGGCATCGTTTCTGTTCAAAATCAGACCATAGTTGCTATTATCTTTTCCAGCTAACCGTCCCAAGGAATATTTTGGTGACATTTAAATATTCTAAGTTGGACTTTTATTTTCAAAATTGTAGATTTCGCAGACTTTTTGGTCGATTTACAGTCAATCAGGCCGAAATTCAAAAAAAAACTTCCCATTCGATGTTCATCAATTCTAGGGCTTGTTGCATTCCGAAAATGACGATCCTGGCATTTCCACAGAAAAAGCCTTTCATCAAAACGTCAAAAACACCCTTTTTCGGCACATTCAACCAGATTGCTGACCCCTGAGACAAAAATCGAAAAAAAAGCTCCCATTCACTTAAATTCAGACAATTTTCCTAAACTCATCTTTAACCGCGGTTAACCAAGTGGTTAGTGTGAGTGGTACTAAAGTGTTTAATGAAATCGCGAGATTTAGGATAGATNAATAATATCTCACGGCCCAACATATATTCCAGGCGCTAGAGACTAATTAAGCCAAAATTTGGCATTTTTCAGCGATTTTAAAAATTTCAAGGATAAAAAAAACACAAAACTTGATGACAATGACATACATAATATATATTTTCGGAATCACCAATAAAAAGTCAGTTGAACTGATGAAAATTTTCCGGGATCCTGATTGGTTTAAATTTGAACCAATCAGAATTCAGCTTTGGTAATTTTTTTATTCAAAATAAAGCTCATTTTCGTCATCCCTGTAAAATTCTACGTAAAATACATTTTTTGAAAATGTCTGATCTCAAAATTTTGCTCGACTGCGGACACCCTATGTCTAGCCGTACGAAGCCTCTGAAATGTCAAAATTCACTGCCACCACCTCTTACCGTACTCAACCACCCCTCACCGTACTCAACGGTTTTTTAATTCAGGTTTGGAACATAATAACTGCATCAAATAGCCACAGGAAGGCCACATAATGCGAAAAATTGCCTTTCAATCAGCTCGTCATAAAAATTTGAACCTAGCAGCAAAAAAAAAATTAAAACATTTTTTTTGATCTGAATCACCGATTCTGATAATGAATTTGAAATAAAAGTGACTGCAAACATTTTTCAACATTTTTTGATGATTCAAAGTGGCTTGAGTCTTTCAAAAGGCTTTGTGCCTCCAAGGGTTAATGGAGAGTCATGTGTCTTCCTCACAAATAATGGTTTTCCAGATTATGATTTTAAATACCTGAAACATCTGCAATTCACAACTCACTTTGAAAAAATAAACTTAAAATTATCAAATTTGTAAGGTTTGTAAATCTGGTCAGAAATTTTGAAAAATAGAACAACTGATTCAGTCATTATAATTTAATCGTCGGATAGTAAAGTTTGAACATTCAGGTGAACTGTATTTAATTGAAAGCGAACAAGAAAAAGTTGGCAAGGCTCGTTTGATTGAAATAGAGAGAAGAAAAAATTTGGAAGGTTTACGAGAAAGAGAATATCAAAAAGAACAAGAGTTGATACATCATCGGCAGCGGTTACAGCTTCAACGAACTGCAGGTGAGCTTAAGGGGGTAGCAGNACGTAAGCCAACTTTCTCTACAGTGTTTCCCTGGCGTTTTTTGAGCCTATTTTCGAAAAAATCTAAGCACATTTTTTTAAGAAATTTTTTTCAATTTGGTTCGAACTAGCTTTTAAAAAAATGAGCGAATTTGCAAATTTAACCTAGGAGGAGATAGTTTTTTCGATTAACAATGTACAAAAAACGGTGGTTTTTTGTATATTCTAAAAATATATAGCACTTATCGACAAAAACGCTTCTCAGAAGTTTTAAATACTAATTATTAACAGGTTATGTTAAAATTAAGGAGATAGATTTTCCGTTTTGGTTTATGTCTTCGTGTTTCCCTTATGTGTCAAGGAGTGTAAGCATACAAAAAAGTTTTTGCACATTTTTAACACAAGTTAAAGGCTAGTTCTACAAACAAGCTAATCTGAACAATATCTTTGAAGCCCTGTTTGGCTTATGTTTCATCGGGAATATGTCAAATTAGGAACCACCATACCTAGGGTTTCCACCATCAATAACGACTTATAGAAATAATGGGTGGATTGTTCTCTTCTTGGGGGTGAATAATATATTGCAAATGGAAAAAAAATCATGAAAAACATTTGGTACTCACGTGATCAAAATATAGCGATTTTTCGTTCTTTCAGTATTTAATTAATATAAAACAGATGCCAAATCGATAGTTTTTGGGTCAACGTCACTTATTAATTAAATTAACACACTTTCTGGAAAAAAATAAAAAAATCAAAATTATGATTTTTGGCTCTAAAACCTCGATTTTTTGAGAAAAAAACCGTAAAAGTGAGAAAAAAGGGATGCTCGTTTGATCCGACAAAAATTATTTTATTATCAAATTAACCGCCTTGTTGAACTTAGTTAGTACCAGTTTTTTTGGTACATACATCTCAGATAGATGGTGTCATATTACACTTTTTTGAGAATTTTTGAAAATTTTTCCTACACCTTCAGTATTTTTCTACACCTGAAAAAAAAAATTTTGCTGAAAATTTTTTTGCAGACTTTTTAAATAATTTAAAAAAAACAATAAAAAATTTTCAAAAATAAAATTTTCGAAAAAAATTCGAAAAATTTTCAAATTTTTTTATTATTTTTTTAAATTGTCTGAAACGTCTGCAAAATTTTTTAAATCAATATTTTTTTTCCAGTTGTAGGAAAATACTTAGAAAAAAAATCGAAAATCCTCAAAAAATGAAAGTTTCAAAAAAATGAAAATTTCGAAAAAAAATTTTTCGAATAAATTTCGGAAAATTTTGCAAAAATTTTTTTTTCATTTTTAAAATTGGCTGAAACGCTCGCAATTTTTTCTTTCAAAATTATTTACCAACCAAATTTTTTGAAATACTTTTGAAATACAAAAAAGAAAATTTCAGAAAAAAACGGTAAAAAACTCTCATTGACTACATTCATCATCATTGTTTTTTAAATATGTAGTAAAACTCTTTAGGTTGGTGCGAGTACCACTCGGAACATCAGATAATTTTACCTACGCTTAGAAAATGAGTTTTACTAGGCCTCCCGAAAAGTACTAAAAAGCCTACTCCTCCTTCATTTTATAAAAGTTTTTTCTGAAACTTGGCATTCGGCTTAATAAGATAAAAACAGAATTTCTCTCGGGTCAACTTTTTGAATTTATGCCCCTAGTGGTCAAAACTGCCAATTTGGGACGTTCACTAAAAAACCTACTCGTCCCTCAATTTTTATGTAAATTTGAAAATGAGAGTTTTATATTAACGACAAATCCTGGCTTAAAAATATCTTGAGTCAACTTTTTGAATTTCTTTCTGAGGGTCTCTGGACAGAGTTTTCAATTTCGCCTTTTTGATGAATATTTTCAATAATTTTTGGAACTTAAAAAATTTAAATTTGAATTTACTGGTTTTTCGGCAGTATTAAGTGTTAAATTGTCTTTGTGTACAAAAAAAATAGTTTGAAAAAAATTCTAGATCGAAAATGGTACCTTTCATTCCAAATCCTCTTTTAATTTACTGTTAATTTCAACCCTCGAAAAACCGACTTTTATTTAAAAAAATTTCAAAACCAAATAAAACCAATTTTAGTAAATAAAAAAAAAACTTGGTAACAACAACTCCTCTCCTAATCCAAAATAGCAGAAGTCAACTTTCAAGAAAAAAAAGTACTATACACCACCGAACTGACTCCAACCGTCCTGACGAAAACAACGTCACTGACAACAAAACGTCCTGACAGATGTTCGTTCTACCCTACACGGATATACCTATACTATATGGCATTATATCAAACATAATAGCAAGACTCTCGCACCATCCCCCATATATAAGTGCGCGAGAGTGCAGGAATTCCCACTGCGCTTGATTGAAAAATCCAATCATGGCACGTAAGGGAAGATTATAATGATGGATAAAATAAATAAAACACACTCAATAGACCACCAAACTTAATAGCAAAATGGAGGAACCAATATCACAAACTTAGAGAAACACCTCATCCGCTTTATCCCAGCCACTTTCGGTGAATGGATCACCGAGACGCCACCGACTTGGTGATACAACAAAAGACACACTACAGAATTATTGACAGTCTCAATACAAAGCGCGGATCTTACAACCAAACACGATAGTTCACCCAGACCCTAAGCACAGAGGAAAGTGGCAAGAAGAGGCTAGTAGGGCGAGAGAAATGAGTAGGGGCGTAAAAAGAGAGAAGACAGGGGATGTTAAATCGGGTGAGGGCAATGCGAACGCCAGAACACTTTTGACTCAAATCAATGCCTACATTTTTGGCCAAGTGTCCAATAACTTCTGTGCAAAGTGCCCGGTTTCAAATCAGCAACATGCCTTGGTTTTCGTTTTGACGAGGTTCTTTTTTTCTGCACAAGCATTTTTCTTCAATCATTTTTCAATTTATACGTTTTTGATTTGGCCGGACAGCAGAAAAAGTTACCGAGACGGCAAGCATAAGGACGTCGAAAGTCCAGATAAACAAATATTCGAATAATAACAGGAATATAAATGCAGGAGGCCGAGCTGAGTTCACTCTTACACTTCATCAGGTAATTTCATTACAGGCAATAATTTATATGATGAATAAATCTATGATAAGTAGGAAGAGGTGGATTCTCTGATTAGATGGTTCTCTTTCATTGCCCGCGGATAACATACCCCAGAGAGAAGCTATATAGAGTTCCTCCCAAAGAACCTGGACCCGGGGGTGAGAGAAAAGAAGACAAACAACAGGAGCATTATAAATACGAAAAAAAAAAAGACTCAGCAACCGAACTCTAGGAAACACGCTCTCTCTCAAGTAGTAAGCTCCCAAAACCTAATGCACAAGCAAAGGGTATCTGAAAGGTAGAAAGTAACAAACAAATGTGAAAAAGACTCTCGGAGTGCGGCAAGAAATCAGAACACAATGTGGGGTTGGCCTCATTATATAATTCATTAGTCCACCCCTATATTCTCCTTGACTATTGTTTTTTACAGAAGAGGCACTAGATAGCATTGAACACAACTTTCCAAGTGAAATACGCTTAGAAGAAGAACGAAAAATAAAAAAACACGTATAGAGGGGGTCTAGTAAACAAGATAATTTCTTGGGATGTTGATGCAAAATGGGACTCAATTCGATATAAATTTAGAAGTTGCCCACGTGAACCATCAAGATTTGAAAGCTAAGGTGAAGATTCGTATCAAATTAGGCAAATAGACTCGCATCGTGGATTATCACGCCGGCGGTTGATATATCTCGAAAGATGAGTAACGTCGGCTGCGGTTTTCTCAGCCGCCCGCTATATTTTAGAATGACAAAAAAAAGAGCGAAGGACGGACCAGGCCGAATACAGTGTTATGAGAGAAAAGACCGCAAGACAGAAGAAAGGTACTAAGCCTGTCGAATGACACAAAAGTACGCGCTCCAGGCTCAGAGACCTCGACTGAAAGAGGACAAACCGTCAGACCGTACGAAGCTAAGAGCGTCACCGGATGGAGTAGGGCCACATGCACAAGAGGGAAGGGAGCACATCCCAAGGTTTAGAGCTTGCGCCGGCTTCTGCCTTTATGACCCAACAAAGGCTCTCGGGGATAACCACCCTCGAAGGGACCCAGCATACACCTCGCGCTCGCCTCAACAATCAGGGCCATATGAGAAGAGACATAAGAAAAAACATACAAAAACAGATTGTCATCCTCTCAGGGCTGAGTAACCGTGTAGATTGAGACAAATACTCGACGCAAAAAACCCGTCAAAGTAAAATGAGACGGAAGCAATGTGTTGGTAACAAATACAGGAAAACGAAGTCGAAACACACAAACAAGTAAGTGTCAGAGTCGCGAAAACAAGAACAGAGCTGGCGTAATCAGCGGCATAATCTAATCTACGCGAGCGAGCCACTCCGGCTCAAATGCTCTTCATCCCACCAGAGCCGCCATCACGACCTTTGTCCGTCAAAACGTCGGTCGGCTCGAGAAGGCCAACCAAGTTGTGGCGAGTCGCACACATATCGAGAGCTCGCCATCAGGGCAGCGATGTAATATGAGGTACTGTACGTCGGACGTGTCAGGCAAGCTGAGATTATCAAGCGCCCACTCCTCCTCTAAGACGAGAGGAGGGCCCAACGCAGACGGATGCACCTAGTCTACTGGAAGCCATTCAGTGAGATTTTCATCTCGGGATAAAAGAGCAATTGGCCAGACCAGGGCGTGATATAGAGAGAATGAAGTGTGGATTCAGAGATAGGGTGGGGGCGAACGAAAAATTAAGTCTGGGAAGGTCTAGGCGCGGGTATTTGTAGCACTGTGCGACACAGATGAGAGGGAGACAAAAAGTGGAGTTACAGCGGGTCAAAGATAGCCAAAAGCCTTCTGAACATCGGCATTGTAGGCCCACAAAGAAATACCGGGATAAAAGTGCCGAAAAAGCGACACCGGCCCACCGAAAACGAGAACAATTGGCAGGCAAGCAGAAAACAAACCCAGTTTAAAGGCGGGGACGGCACAGAAAAAAGAACCAGGACCATGATAGTGCGCGCAGAACAAAATCGGGTAAATTAAAGAAGAGGTGGGGAAACATAAATACGATAGCAACAGGCTCCCGGAATCAAAGCCTGTTGTAGTAACATAAACGCTGAATATAAGCGAACGCACAGAACTAAATCGACCTCCATAGGAGAGTTTTAAAAGAGTAAAAAAAAACACAGAAATGGAGAAGAATAGCCCGGCAGCCAGAAAATATGAATTGCGAAAAAACGGAAGTAATATAATAGAACATATATCTACGTCAGAGAGAGCGCGCGTCTCGACATTTGATGCGTGATAGGGCTATAGTGCTCTCATAAAATATGCCGAACTAGAACCAGCAATTTTTGGAGCTGTGTGCTATCAATACGTAAAAAAGTACTCTCTGGCTCGCTTGATTAGGGAAGTTTCCATAACAGATCTCCTACAAAGACTCTCTCGTGGGGTACAGAAAAGCAGGTATAAGCTCGAAAGAAGATTAAAGAAAGAACGTCCATTAAGAGCGTCTCTCTCTCAATGTTGAGCGCCAGAAGCTGCAGAGAAGACTAATGAATATTGTGACAGGCGCGGCTCAACGAGATGGAAAAAAAATTTTCAGAGAAAGATGGCATAAGTGCGTGTTATATGAATAAAGAGTTAGGAGGCCGTAAAAGAGGAGAGGAGCGCCGAGGCCTGGACACAACATGGAGATCAAGGAAAAAAGAGCAGAATTGTGGCTAACACGGAGATAAAAAGGGTAAATATTCACCGATTATATAATGTTGATAAATTAAAAAGCTGTACACTTTATGTTTAGTCTGCCATCTCTTCAGATAAAAAGCCCAAAAGCCTTGAAGACAAAAAGTTCGAAAGCGAAACGGACGAAAAGTTCTGCAGAAAACACAAATTTTTTTTTAGGACTAGAAATATTATTGGATATAGGCAGGGAGTGGAGATACCCTTTGTTTATCAACCCCGGGGTACAAATTTGTGGGAGGCAGCGCCTAACTCATATACCACATACATACATAAAGCCCACGCGGCAACCAGGGACAGTATCGCCGGTTTAAGGTGGAAGAAAGGGGGCAGGGTACCCGCTGTACGATGATAATAGACTCGAATCCGAGAGAGACCAATATTATAAACGCAAATTGGGTGGTAGTATCGGACCCTTGGATAAGTCTCATCTTTCCCTGCCGAAACGACTAAAAAAGGATCCAAGATCTAAAGATTCGCTGCTGTAGGATATGGGTTCCGAGACCACAATCCAACGTTAAAAAAAATATATTGCTACATTCGCGGAATTATTCAAGCCATCTTAGAATCAAGCAAATTTAGTAGCGATGTCCCGAGGAAGTGGTAAGAAAGTAAACAGTATGTTCTGAAAGGCAAAAGAAAAGAATCCAAAGTCGAAGAGATCTTGGGGGCGGGTTATTAACGCAAAGACAGCAAATGAAAACCAAGGAAAGGAAAGAAAAGCACAAAGGGGTGGTGTGATGGAAAAGGCGGGCAAAACAGACCCAAAGGGGAAATAAGAGTGGAAAAATGAACAAAGGTAGGAGGCGGAAGGCCGAACCCGTTCAGGGGCCTCCCACTAAAGCAGAAAGCCCAAATGCTCCCGGCGCAGATGGAAAAATGTAAGCACTGCCAGTGGCAAAAAAGAAACACCAACATACAACCAGCTTTACTTAACCTGTGATAACAATAGCCAAGGTCTCTCCAGAATGGTCACGGACTAGAAGGAAAATCTAGCAAGAGGGAGGAGGAAAAATGCGGCTAATGGCCGACAGACCTCAACAAAACATCAGCCTGCGGCGAAGGAAAACAAAATAGCTCTCTCTCCGGCACACCCTCTGCCGCGAAGGTGGCGATATATATTCAGGAAGAAATGTATGTTACAACAACGAAATGCGAAGTGAACAGGAACGCGCTACGCAAACGTGATATCTGAGGTGGTATACAAATACAAAAGAGGAAGCGCGTAACGACAAAACTCCATTGAGTAAGCCCCCACATAACAACAACTAAAAAGGGGTCTCGAAAAACATATCATGACAACGGTGGACAAAAGAATGTTCGGGATACCAAAGAACAGAGAGCTCCAAACGGGGAAAAAGACAGCCTCAAGCATCGGGTGCCGAGCGGGAGAGCCAAAAAAATAAACCTGAACCGGGCTCTACAAAAGGATGCGTCATAGAAGTGGCTAGTCATACAAAATAAATTGATGCCTTCCAGGAAAAATAAAAATTAAAATATCCTACAAAAAAGATATGATAATAAACAGAAATAGAGAGCCGAGTTCGAAAGGACCGTCATATTGTTGTAAACATAAACAGGTGGCGGTTTGACCACAGGATTTTCGGCGCGAGCGAAATTTCTTAAAAAAGCACAGATCAAAAAATAGATAGGTGTGCCAAGAGAAAATGACCAGCACTAGAAAAGGCACAAAGAAACGGGCAGCAGAAAAAGCGCCCAGACGCGGGCGGAGGGAAAAAAGCAAAGGGAAAGGCGAGAAGCGGCCAAATACTCAAAGCAAGTATCAAACTGAGGAGAGCGTCACGTTGTCTATAAGGAGACCGAACAAGAGAGTATAATCTTGGCATCGGCGGAGGATCCCTCTCTCAGAAAAACACAACTAGAATGAGGTGTACTCTTGGTCTATTCAACTGAGACAAGTACTACTCCCAACCCGGGAGATTTAGATAAGATAGCGTTTGATCAGGTCCACGGATGTGTGAAAAACACATTTGTTATAGAGGAGAAAATGCCAAATATACAGATAGACACACAGGAGAAGATATTTGTGTCAGCACTTAGTTGGGGTTGCAAGGAAAATAGGTGAAAGACGCCTACCGCAGTCTTAAACCCGAAGGAACAAGGCCGCACAAGAGGACACAGAGCTTTGATCACCGCTGGCTCAAGTAAGGCGGAACCTCATACGGGTAGGGGGGACGCGGTGAGCTGAGTTTGAGTGTGATGAAGCGCGGTAGACTTGAATGAGCAGGGGAAAGAATACAATGGAGTGGTTTGAGGCAAGAGGCAGTTGTGCTGCAATGTATTCTTTGTCTCGCGCGGCGGAGATGATTGTGGAATACCAGTGATGTTAGTGTAAGCGGATCCGAGGGAAGTATCGATGGTTATATAAACTCTAGGACACCACGAAGCGTCAGCTAAGTCTTGGAGCGCGAGAGGGTTGGTAGCGAGCCTATGGTAAGAGGAAAGTAATTTCTAATATCTTATATGTGCGACTGCGCTCACGCAAGAGGTAGATGGGTCCTCTTCCGAAGCACGGAATACAGGGCATAGAAGACTGAAGACCTCTACTAGTGGTGCGCGATGAGCGTTTACTTGAGACAAGTGTAAAATAACGAGTTACAAAGCAGTGAACATGCTCTAACCAAATTATGGGTGATGCCAGAACATGCCAACTGTCCTAGATGTGAGTTAGTTACTGTAGAGATATCTATGACTTTGAACTGCTGGTGCAGATGCGTTGTAAAGCATAAGGAGAATAAATTGAGGATCTTTCTCCACAAGTATTCCTGACTGTAAGCCGCAGGTCCCAAGAGTTGGGTGTGATGAGCATTCTTAGATAGAGGCTTGATATGAGGCTGTGAGAGGCGGAAAGGTTCCATCGGGACTTATCATGATGATGAAGGAGAAGGTTAAAACATCCTCTTTTAGAATATGGACAGATGTTCTTGTTTCTGGCAAAGGAATTTCAAAAGGCTCTGCTTTAACATTCAGGAGTAGCGACTAAAAGCGAAGAAATCTGACGGGCTCTCGATGGTGTCCATAGTAGCACAGTAATATTCCCTTGGTCAAAACGAGCCGCTTCAAGACAGTCGATGACAAAACCGGCCTCACACCGAGAAGCATGCATACGCGTAGCCGCCTGCCCGAGCGCGCCGGACTGTCGATATGCTGTTATACGTACAATGCTTCGGTACGCGAGGCTCGTAGGAAGCCAGCGAGAAGGGACAGCCCGCACGGGACCAACATTCCCGACGACCAGACCGGGAGGGGGAAAGACGGGGGCAACTAGGCGCGCGGGAGGACGAAAAAGGGCAGCTGAGGGAACAACCTAGAAGTGACAGCAGGCATAAGGGGGATGGGGAAGAGGAGTGTATATTGCAGAGTGGAATCTAAGGCTTCGAAATTATGTATTGAATAGACCACAGGAATGCTTATTAGGACCTCACGAGTGGGCAGACTCACATTTCAAATGGTGTGGATGAAACCGGGGAGTAAGCCGGTCGTGATATAGGGGCCGAAGACAACGGTCAGCGCTCTAGGACTGTAAATAGGAATCCTCTCTATAAAAGCGAAATGCAGAAAGATACATGGAGGCGATTTTAGAGTATGGATATTTAGTCTCTTAGGGCATAGACGGCCTGTATTATCGTTAGGCCCGCAAAGGATGCGACAACCCCACGAGAATAAATGTGTGGAATCAGCCCGCATGAGAGAATCATGATTAATCTCGGTGATCGTAATTTAAGGACGAGAGCCCTTGGAAGTGAGCGACAACCTGTATTCATGGTGCTAAGTAAGTAATGATACGCACTAGTAAAAACACCTCTATCAGAAAAACTCGTCAAAGCAAGCACAGTGTAGTGGCAGAAGGCGGGCATTATTAAAGCGATTTTACTATGGCAGGCGACAAAAAAAGATTGTTTAAAACCGCAGGCGTGGATGATGGCTATAATATAATCGCAAACACTCTCTGGTGGAGCAAATGTGGAAGATGAAAGCCGGAACAAACGGACGAGAAAAACCAGGCACAAAGCGGAAAAGGAAAAGACTAGACCGGACTTCCTCACTGTTTTATCATGTCGCATGTCGTATGCCAATAATATGGTCGCTAGGGACGCTAACAGTGGCTCTGTGGGAAGACGAAAATCCATGAGAAGGAAATGTAATATATCTCTTTGTCGACTATCTCTCGCGTTGAGTGGACTCTGACAACTTATATTAAAAGAATGCTCTCCGGCAAATACGCGCGACCAGCACGAGATCCAAAAAGGAAATTTGCTAGATTTAGCTCGTCTTGTGAAAACATCTCTTGCACACAAGAGAGACTACACAGCGGAAACAGAGATACACTTTGCTGGAAGGAATATAATCCGTAACAACAAAAAAGGTAGCATAACTATTATAGGGTTTACGATAATTGTGCAAGAACGAGATGGGCAGCCAGAGTGAAATAATAACGCTTCATAGAAACTTAACTTGACAAAAAAAGACCAGGTATGTCACGCGAAAGGTCAAACGTTGGCTTCAAAGGACCAACCGAACAGGGCTTAATGCTCAGGGTTGGCAGTGCACACGGCAACAACTGTTTGAATCAGAAGAGATTAGTAAAAATATATTTCACCTCAAAAAAGCTCAAATATAAACTGGTGGGGTGCGAAAAAAAAAGGGAGCACAGCCGGGAAAAAAAAAAGTGCAAGGGTGTGGGGGTGCGATGACTAACAAAGGAAGCGTACCGTGTGATATAATTTATAGAAAAAGTCAGGAACATTTTATCGATGACTGAGGATCAGAACCCGAGCATTCCAAGAGTGCAATTTTCTCTCTACAACCCAAAACGTAAGGAGTGTCCGTGTTAATATATCCGTCCGTATTTCATGCGAAAAAAGGACTTCCATGACTTTGAACGAAAATTAGCTTAACATGAGTGTGGTGATAAAATATAGATATTGCTTGCCCAACCAGAAATTGAAGATGACCCATAAGGCACAGAAACAAAATCGTCGCGGGTGGGGAACGGTAATGACGACGGCCTTGATGAAAGAGAGTATTGTGCGTGTGTCAAAAAAAAAGGTATACCCTACACATCGAAGAGAGTGCAGAGTTAAAAAATGCGGTGAGTTCATTAATGAAACAAGTGGTGTTTTCTGTTGTTTAGCAGAAGATAAAAACGACTTAACGTATGCGCTCTCAAAAAAAAGCGTTTTAAAATAAGTAAAACGTGATTGCAAAGCTATAGCACCATCTATTGCGCGTTTGTAAGAATAAAAAAAATAGCGGGCCCGAGTATAAGAACTTCCTCACCGCTCTTTTTTCTTTCAACAAACGAATCGTGCTCCGAAAAGAATGGCTACCAAGTCTGCCGACAATCCGCTAGACATAACCCCCGCCTTAAGATTAGCAACGTAGGACCTTCATATGTGTCTACTATTGTGCCCAGGAAAAAAAAGTCTAAGACCAAATATTTAGCTCATGAATCTCTCAAATTTATGTTGTTTGTTGTTGTGTAATATAAAAAGCAAAACGGAGGCCGGAGGAGGAGCAGCAACGGCGAGAAAAGCAGACGGAAGGGGAGGCTGGAAGGGCGAAGAAAGGGGGAGCGGGAACAGGGGAAAAAAAAGCCACCAGGCGCCGAGAAGGGCGACGCCAGGGCGGAGCAAAGAAAGCCACGGGACCCAGAAGGCCGAGCGCGCAAGGACAAGAAGGAGAAGAGGGAGAGGCGGGGAGAAGCACACACCAAACAGAATAAAGAAATGGCAAACGGGGGAAGTAGATAAAGAGAAGCGTGGAGGAAAAGGAAACAGGTAAGCGGAGGAGGAGAGCCGGCCAACAAGCCGAAGAAGGAGAAACAGGAAAAGGGAACAGCAAGCAGCACACATAAGCAGAGACGAAAAAACGAAAGGAGACATGATACAAAAGAACGCAGACAACCAGACCGGAGGAAAAGGCGGGGGGGGGGGTTGCTCATTTGTGAACAAAATGTAAGTTAGGGGTATCAACTCTGATTTGGCATATTTCTCGGCTGAATTATATTTGAAACTAAGAGCTCGATGAAAGAACTGAAAGATACCTCATTTGTAGATCTATCCTTGATCTTGCGACTGCAATAGTCCGCCGCGGACCTATTTTTAAATGACTGCGAGACCCCGACCAAAATTTGTTTCAAGGTCGATTTAGTTATATATCCATTTTTCAGCCTAACTTTTTTTGTGGAGACTACCCCCTCAAGTAGAAAATAACGTTTGTTTTAATTTGACCACTTAAACTTCGAAATTTTGGCTTGACGTTAGCCAACTTTCTCTGCAGTGTTTCCCCAGCTTTTTTTGAGTCTACTTTCGAAAAAATCGAAGCACATTTTTCTTGGAAATTTTTTCACGTCACCTTGAAAAATTCATATTTTGAGTTTGGGATCGAAATTGCTAAAAAACGCCCGTGTAAAGTTTCTATTTGTTTTGAACTGGCTTTTGCAAAATTTTGAGCTAATTAGCAAATTTAACCTGGGAGGAGATAGATTTTTCGAGGCATTATATCCAAAAAACGGTGATTTTTTGCATGTTCTGGCAAAATATAGTACTTATCGACAAAAACGCCCCTGTAATGTTTTGAATAGTAATTATACAGGTTGTATTTAAATTCAGGTTTTTTTTATAATAAAACCTAAGATTTTTCGTTTTGCGTCATGTTTTCTCGTTTTGCTTATGTGTCACGGAGTGTAAGCATACAAAAAAGTTTTGGCCTATTTTTGACGCAAGCTGAAGGCTAGTTCTACAAACTGGCCAATCTGAATTATATCCTCGAGGCTAATATTTTATCCAGAAAATGTCAAAGTAAAAACCACCATACCCTTAAGGGGGTAATAGGCAAGGATTCTATAGGCAAGGGAGTGGGCGTCGATATATCAGCTTCACGTATAATTCTTTTTGATACACCTATTTTGTAGAGAATTTTCTGCCAAGTTTTTTCACTAAGATTTTTTTTTTTGTTTCGAGATTTTTATTGTAGAAAAGTTTTCGGGGGTGAAATTAAAGGTTAAATTAAGGGTGACGATAACTGGGTTTATCAGATAACTTTTTAATTGCCCTATTTCGTAGAGAATTTTGAATTTTTTCAAATAAAGTAGGTTTTAGAAAATTTATAGTTCAGAATTTCAACAAAAACTAGAAATTCAAAAGTCGTTCCTGAGATTTTGGAGAAAAAAATCGGAAAAATGGGAGCTTTCGGACCTTAATTCACGTTTTGCGGTGAATTTGATGCACAAATTGAAAATTTAATAAACATTTTCAAGGAGAAGTACGCTTTTACGTGAGGCTCGAAAATAAGCTGTTTTGACCACTAGAGGCAAATTTAAATAAAAAGGGGAGCGCTTGGAGATGCGAATTTATATTTGGAAGTTGAATTGCAAATAACAAGAAAAAACAATGAGAAATGAATGAGGAATAGGCTTTTTTAGTACTTTTAGTTGTGATACGTATTGGAAAAAAGTTTATTTCTGAAGCCAGTTTCAGAAACTTCACTTGAAAATGTGTAAAAAAGCCAATTATCGCGCCACTCCCTAAGTAATAGGTCAATCGCAAATCTGGACAAAAATGTCTAATGAGGTTATTTTTCTAGAAAGTTCAAACTGCATATTTCTGCATTTGAAAATCAATTCAGTGGTATTTTGAAGTCCTTACGAAGGAGTACTATTCTAGAATTATTTCTTTTTTTTTGGCAATTTGATTTTGAGTTTTGAGACTTTTCATCGCAGAAATATCGAAATTATATTTTCTGAAACTGCATTGAGTTCTGCGCCCAATAGATTATGAAATTTTAATTTTAAATAAAAATTAAAAAAAAATATTTTTTTCCGACTAAAATTTAATTTTGACATGTGACTTCGACCTCTCTGGAAAATAACTAAGAGTTTTTATCAAAATTCTGTGAGATCAGTGGTATGGACGAGTGTTTGGTCTTTGTGTATATGCTACTCAAAAATTTTTTATTTGAAAATTGAGGGACTAGATAGGTTTTGTAAACCCATGATTTTCAGGCTGAGATAACCGTTTTTTCTAGATTTCAAGCGCTAAGAATTTTTTCGAAAATTCTGTGAGATCAGTGATGTGGATATTATAAATTCTGTCATTTAAAAAAAAGTTGATATCTCAAAAACTCAGGGAGGAGATATACTATTAATTTTTCAAAGAGAAAATTTTCAAACGTCATTTCCGGCGGAAGTGACTATCAGTGCGATCAACTTCGACCCTGACTCGACGCCTATTGACTCAAATATTTTATTTCTGGTGTTTTCATATCTTTTTTGTTTCTACATTCATCGTGAAACCGATTACAAAACTACGTTTTTGGCCAATTTTGCGTTGACAACCCTCTTAAGGATTTAAATGATTTTTTAATTATTTACTGCCTTTTTAACTCAGTTTTTTTCTGAGTTGAATGATTTCGACGTAATTCGCGAACCAGTGAAAAATTTCTGGCTGGGTTCTTTCAGGTGGAAAGGTTCTATCAGGTTGATCACATCCGGTTTACTGGTTATCACCGTTTGAATATTAAAAAATTGGATATTTTGAGAACCAAGTGCCCTGAAGAATTGTTTTTAGCACCAAAGACACTAAAATTTCCCGGCAAATATTTTACAGTTACAATTTTGTAATACAATACTAATTTTGTGATTTGAATAGCGGTGTGAGTCACGCCTATTCATTAGCCAATCAGATCGAACCCCCGAGTGGATTGTAGGACGATTTTAAATAAGGAATTTCAAAAGTGAAAAATGGGTATCGATGTTTTTTAAGCTATCTTGTAGAGAATATTTTTCTGGTCATTTTAAGACCCAGGATTTTTTTTGTTTATGAAATTTTTTCAGAAAAAAATGGATTTTAAGGTCAATTTTTTGAGAAAAAAAGGGATTTTAAGGGGGTACTCAACGGTTTTTAAGATTTTAGATCGGGGCTCAGAAGGAAACGAAAGAAGTTATCGAAATTCTGAAAACTCTCAAATGATAGCTGTGGTGCTCAAAATAGTTTTTTACTTTTGGTCGGGAGCAAAGAATGAATTTATCTTATGATGAAAAATCTCTTTTCGTTTACATATTGCTATAATTTGCAACTTTTAACTTCGGCTTTCTATGCGGTTAATCCGATTTTGGATTTTTTCAGACTATGAAACTCGATTCCGAAGAAAGTCGTCGAAAATGATCCAGTGATCAGGCACTTAATAATTTCGAATGAGCTTGAAAATTTTCAATATGAATTGAACTAACAATTTTGTAATTGTTTATCCCTGTTGATTATCTTCTGATGGTTTTTAAGTGTTTGTTCTCAAACATCAAATTATTTAATCTGTAAATAATCAAGAACCAACATCGCGGCATTTTATTGAATAAGCAAAGACATAGGTTGGGTAGAATAGGCTAACCCAGTCTACGGTTTCCAAGATATTCTT
>SCLH01000027.1:0-10830 GCA_004367855.1 Oikopleura vanhoeffeni
TGGAATGATTTATGAAAAAGAGAAAAGAAATGCGACATGTACCGTACCGTGAGGTAGAACTTTTTTTTACGTTAACACAAATTGTTTACATTATACAGTAACTCTTAATGGAAGTAATTCATTTCTACTTAAACATCATTAAGGTATACGGGTTTTTTTGAGAACTTAATGTCTTTAAAAACTTAAATCAAGGCTTAATCTCCATTAAGTATTTTTGGACTTAAAGATATATTTTTTTTCAACTATTTAATGAAAAAGTATTTTTTTTGAATCAAATAGAAAAATTAGTTCAAGTGAGAAAAAAGTATTAAATAGAATAATTTTTTTTGTGTACGTTTTCAAACATTTTTTCTATTTTTATTCAAATTAAATGATGCCTTTTTGCAAGCTTTGTCAGACATGGCACTGGCCGTTTGGGCTGATTAGGACTCCTCCTTTAGCATTTTCAAGCGTTTCATAAAGTTCGTTTGAATTATTGTGTACAACTTTCAGGCCGTCACTATAGTAATTGCGCAAAAAAGCAAATAATACTTAATGTAAGCAAAAAAAAAAAATTATTAATCATTAAGTAGCACACAAAATGAATAAAGGTCATTAAGAGTTTTTTTGCTTTTGCGCATTATATACTGGAGAGGGCCGAAAGTGTACACGATTGAAGAACGAATTATAAGAAGAGACAAGCGTGTTTAAACTGGATGTGATCGGATGTAAAGAAGCGTAGGCTATTATAAAACTGAAGGTCTGAGTGTAGAACAAGTGTGAATCGAACTCTTATCGAAACGCTTAGAGGACATCTATCGGCCAATGGCGGTCAAACTTTGGCGGTCAACCGCCTTGGCGCGCACGAAGTGGAGAACGTTATCTTTTGAAGGGGCATGTTTGGTTTAGAACCTCTTGAGAACATTACGGCCATTTTGGAATTTTTAGGAACGCTCTGGGACATATACGCCATTTGAAATTTTGGGAACCGCGCTTGAGAGATTTATCCATTTCGAATTTGAGGAACTGCTTTTGGGACATCTACGCTAATTTTTGAAATTTTAGGAACGCTCTTTGGACATCTACGCGCATTTTCAAATTTAAGAGACGCTCTTTGGACATCTACGCCATGTCATCACTGAGTTAACTTAATGGAAGGTTAATATTTTTTAATTTAAACATCATTAAGTATTATTTTTAATAACTAAAATAATACTTAATTTACATAAAGGTATTTTCGACTTAATGGAACTTTTTCAGCATTTTCATGGAAAAAAGCATTTTTTTCTGAACTTAATCGAAACAAAGTATTTTTTTCATAAAACCAAATAATATTTTTTTTTAAGATTTTAAACATTTATTCTTATGTTTAACATAAGAATGGGCATTGCTTATTTTTGACTTGATTTTAACAGAAGTGGCCAAAAGCAACAACATTATTTTACGAACGAACCTATTTGCACTGTTTTTTTAATTGGAACTCTGTATTAATACAGTAGAGTTATATTTTTACACTATTTTTTATAGTTCGGGTGTTTCAATCTTGAATCGTAAAAATTTGAAAAAAATCGAAGGCATTATGAAAATTTTCCGCATTTTTGTCCAAAATTTTTTTTGTTTTAATAAACTGAAAATTGTGGGTAAAACCAAAAAAATACCCACTTTAAAAAATCAAGCAGAATCACATATTAAATGTTTTGGCATCTTTATCAAATCGCCGTATGTCCAATAATCAGTAGGTCGTCGCGATTATTCATTTTTGAAACTGTTGATGAAATTTTTAACAACTTGACTGTGCACTCGATAAGTGCCATTCGGCACTGAACTTTAAAAATTTTATGGTGTGAAAAATCCCAATAATGGTGAGTGTAATCAGGCGCCATTTTGTTTATAGTCCAGGACATTTTTAATATAAACGCAATTTTATAGGGGGTACTCAACGGTTCTGACATTTAGATTGGGCTCAGAACAAAACGAAACAAAGTTATAGAAATTCTGAACAGCCTAAAAGGAAGATCTATCTTTTGCTTCCGACCAAAAAGTAAAAAAACAGAGTTTTTTTAGCCACAGCACCAGTTCTAGAACACATGATTTTGACCTTCAATGTCTTTATCTCGGAAACGGCTAATGGAAATTGATTACACTTTGTAAAATAACAATGACTACGTAGGTTGACAGTTATCAAGAAATATTTTAGCAAAATTTCGATCGACTTGTTCTAGAATAATGAAAACTGTAATTTCATGATATTTAGAATTTGTAGGCTCAGTTTCTAAAAAACAACTCGGTACAATTTTTTTTAAATTTGGTATTTATTAGGAGAAACATGCTCTCAATTTCTAAGTGCAAAACTTTTATTTAACATCGCTTTTATATGAAAATTGCAGATTAAATTCAGCCGGAAGTCATTTTGCATGATTTCTAGAAAAATTTCATCGGTATTGAGCTGTAAAATACCATCAAATTGAGCGCATAGTATACTGAACAAAAAAATCTGCTTAACGTCAGGTTGAAATTTTGACCCTTATATTGCATAGAATCAATAAAAGTAAAAAATCCAAACTGAAAAGCAAAATTTTCTCGAAAACAACTAGGTGCATTTTTTTAAAAATTTATATGATACGTGCAAACATGTCTTCTCCATATTTCCAGTGGAAAAACTTTTTTTAAACATTGCTCCTATTAATAGAAAATTGCATTTTGGTTCAGCCGGAAGTCAAATTTTTTGGAGTTTTCCAGAAATTTATTTCTCATCCGATTGTACCGTAAAGTACCCCTCAATTTGAAAAGCTCCTGCAAACTGAATTAAAAGTTGCTAAACTCACTTTACTTATTTTTAGAAATTTCATTGAAATTGATTGGTTTATGCATTTTTTTTCTCAAAAAAACTACTTAAAAAAAAATTTCGAAATAATACTCGAAAATTTTGAGAAAAATCTCGAATTTTTTTATGATAAGAGCAGAAATGCATTTTGTGTCCTTAGCCTGAGGCTATTGGTGCAGTTTTTATGTCCCTAACTGAATAAAAAACCGTTGAGTACCCCCCTTAATGTGCAAAACTAGAAATGATAGAGTTCCATACAGTGTGTTTTTTAGGGGAACAGAATAGTCAGTGTTAAGGTCAATTTTATCTCAAAAAAAGCTGTTTTTCTCTACTTTTTTGCCAATTTTTTATCCCTTTTTCATGGAAATATAAAAACTTTGATATTTAGAATTTTCGGACTGTGCAGAGTAATTAGATTACTTATTAGCGGAGTACACCGACATGTCTGAAGTTTAAAATATATCGTCTTAAAAAAAAATTCTATAGTTGGGTTTAAAGTTGGAAATTTTCAGAAACCGTTCATAAATATGCAAACGTTTCTTAAACATTTTTTGTCAAATATTCAATTAGATTATAGGCAAGGGTCTTGAATAATCGGACCGCTATCTTAGTAAAATTATAGCCTGACAAAATTTTAATAATTTTTTTTATATTTCTCGCAATCACTATTTTATGCTGATTTAATGCGCGCTATTATTACATTGATTAGGCTAGAAATTGAAATATTGAAAAAGAAGCAAAAATCTTACAATTATAATATTGAAATACTTTCATTTAGTGTTATTTTTTGCTGTGTTTATTATTTTTTGTAATTGAGACTATCCTATGTCTGGAATTGTAAATAAATAAATTATTTTTGCAAGCAAATCCGATGTTCTAGAATTAGTTATTCGATAGTAATAAACTTTTTTTTGCTTGCAATCAATTTCTCGTGTGCTGGATACAAGAAAAATAATAACGAATTTGAGACCGTGGTCGAAAATAACTACTGCACCCACAATCCCCTTAATCTCTTGTCGCCCTTTGGATCTATTATCGACGATAATTTATCGTCCAGGATTCCCGAATTTAAAATGTCTGGTTAGCTTTACTCATGATAGTTCGATTTAACAAGAAACTTCCTTTATTGTCAAAAACAAATGCGGAGCCAGAGCTTGATCACTGTTCTTCATTACTTAACTTTTACATGTTAAACGTTAATAATTGGTTGATAGTACAATGAATACAAAGTAAAATGTATAAATGTAAGATTTTGAAGCTCTAACAGCCTAAAATAAAACTTCCAGAATTCAAAATTTAGCGAACTTCAGACGGAATGGTCAGATAAAAAACTTCCATAAGTACAAGCTGTTTTTGGTCAAATATTAACTCTTGTATACAGCAAATTTAGGTCTTGGTTACCCGCGTTTATAACCCATCAAGGTTAACCACCCTTAAATATAACGAAATAGCTCACCTAAAATTGACAAAAGGAATCAGTATTCTAATTCGGAAAACTTTTGATTACATTGTATCCCTTATTTGCTCTTCTGGGCTTCTGTATTCCTATTTAATGACACTGAATAATTAATATCTGATATTTTATCATCTGATAATTTATCGATGTAAGTCTGTAAAAATCCCGACTCTTTCTATGGTGTGCTCTGTGTATCTATGGAGATCTACACGGTCAGTTTTGCTGACAACCTTTTCTATAATTGCTGTTGTAGTTTTTGTACATCGATTGCGACAAGCGACTATTTCAGAAGTGGTTGCAGGGTTATCAAGACATTTGCTATATTCACCACTAGCGGGTTTGTTAGAGCATAAACCGAGAGAACTTTTAAAGGGTACAAACAAATTTTTAAGTGACCAGTGGTTTGAGGACCAGTTGAGGACGATGTGCATATAAAATGTTCAAAATTTGCATGCACCAAAATCCATTTTCTACTTCATAACTAAAGCTAATAACTTTTGCATTCATTTGCAGATATCAATTAATGTTACGCAGCAAATCTTGTTCATCAAAGTTATTAGCTCAGAATTTTAATTTTTAACACCAATTTGAATAAATAAAGTAAGGAATGGTTTTCCGCAACATTTTATTATTATATCCCTTTAGGAAGTAGATTGTTAAATTCTGGTTTGGTCTAGTACATTATGTACGTTAAGTAGTACCAATGTACTAGACCAAACCAGAATTTAACAATCTACTTTCTAAGGGGATATATTTAGGCCTCCCAAGCAGAAAATGGGTACTCGATAAAAAGGTCCTATGAATTTGAAAATTTCGGACCTAGGGTAGTTTTTGCGCTTGAAATTTTGATAAAAATATTATTCGATTCAGACCACTCGGTGGCGCTGTTTTAGGTGGTCAAAAATCGCTTTTTCCTTAATGGTATGCTACCCTCTTCAGGGAGTGGGTGACGAAAATTAAGTTGATTTTAGGAAGTTTTCAAGTACAGTTTCCAAAAAACCTGGACAAGTAAATTATCTTTTAATTTTTTAAATATGTAGAAAAGCTCTTCAGAATGTTTTCAGTACCACTCAGAGCATCAGATTATACAACCTACGCTCAGTAAATTAATTATAAATGCGTTTCTTTAAAAATATGCATTGAAAGTCAAAATTCTTAAAAAATATCATTTGAAGCAACGATTATTTCAAATGAATGAAATTTGGGCAAACTTTTCACCGAATAGTTCCTATGTATACTGTATATCGAAAATCCTGCCTAGTCGTCGAATTCTATGACTACGTCACAAATAGAGAAATCCAGTCATTTTATTGGTCACTTCATATTTTTGTGACGTAGTCATAGAATTCGAAGACTAGGCAGGATTTTCGATAAAGACCCCCTGTATACAGTATACCATTATGCTAATTAATCTGTCGGGTCTCTACAAAATCGTTTTTTTGTTAACTTGTAAAATTTGTCTGCAACTTTTATATGAAAGTTGAGTGAGGCATGGTTTCTCTCTCCACTGGTTACTGCATAAAGATACGACAGGAAAAGCTATCCAAGTTTAGCGTCTCTTGCATTTATGGGTTTTTTGGTAAAAGCGTCCATTTAAAAAAAAACTCAAAATCAAATATCTGCAAAAAGTTTGACTGACTTGAAAACTTGAATTTCAGCGATTTATAATCCGATAGTTGCCGCTTTTTTAACTGAAAAATTAGGAGCATTTTGAACTATTTTATATGTACAAATATATGTACAAAAAAAGATAAAAAATTGAATTGAAACATTTTTTGTGCAGTATTAATAGTCGAATAAGTTTATTCACAAAATTAATATGCTTTAAAAAATTTTATATTGAAATTGATACCGATAATTTAAAATGACAGAAAATTTCACTTTAACTCTCAGAGTAACTTTCTGGTCACGCGTGACCAGATGCCCTTTAATCGCAATTTTAGACCCTTAATCATTTATGAATGAAGCATTTACAAAGTGATCAATCGACTATTTTAATAATTGACGTTTGTGCGTTTTTTTTTTGAAAATTTTTACCGTATTACAGTCCCTGACCCCTTAAAGCGCATTTTCATATTTTGAAATCTGTCGCTTTAAAAGGTCATAGGGGATTAAGTGCGCTTTAAGGGGTCGGTTCATTTTTTCTAGTCAAAAAAGTCTTTTTTATAGATTTTTTTCAAGTTTTGTTATCAGACAAAAATGTGCTATCAGATCCGTCCGACTAAATTGATTAGCAGTGATTGCTTCAATTCTCAATGTATAGTTGAGAATTTCTAAAAAATAATTTTTCAGTTTGAAATTTTAAGCTGAAATAAATAAAAATTTAATTTATTTGCGGTAAGAATGGCAATGAATATCAGATGATAAATACACCACGTACTCAAACGTCCCGACACCTATGATTTGACAAATTTTGTCAGGAAGTTTCAGTTATTGCCAGGACGTTTCAGTAACTGTCAGAACGTTTGATACATATGTTTTTTATTGATTTTTATGAAAATAAGCAAATACAACTGTGATTTTTCAGTGTTAATTTTAGAAAAAAAAATTTGAAGAGAATTTCCTGTGAAATTTGGCTTCACAGATTAAAAACCCCTTTCCTCAAAAATCTAAAAAATAATCTACAGCTAAATTAGGGGTTTATAATAAGTACAGTAGACTTTATGTGCACGCACTATACATGCACTGTACATGCATATAATTTTTCCCGACTAATGTGCCAAAGTCAGGACGTTTTTGGTGAGGACCTATGAGTAACTGTCAGGACGTTTAAGTACATTGTGTCTTATTGAAATTTTATGTTATAATTATTGAAACAGCCCCTTTTAAAACGAATTTAAGAATACCTGAGATTCTCACTAAGCAAATAAATACACAATTTTTGGCACGAAACTTGATATTCAACAATTATATGATAAATGATCATCTCGAGTTTATCTACAGCGTAACGATAATATGAAAAAAAGTGTAATTTTTCATAATTTTAAGAGTGTGCTTTAAGGGGACAAATTTTTTTCTCGAAAATCTGTCGCTTTAAGGGGTTATAGGGGATTAAGCGCGCTTTAAGGAGACTACTTTTGAGGGGTCAGGGACTGTACTTATTTTTGCAAAAAATTTTGGAATCACCTAAAAAAACTTTTGACCGTGATCAGAAAAAAATTCTAAGGCTCTTTTTTCCATTGCCAAAATAGTACTGTTTTTTTTCAAAATTACTTAAATCACTTTTTGAAAAAAATGAGAAGGTTTTTAGAAGTTTTTAAGACTTTTTTTCTATTACACCAAAGTCCAAAAACAATCACATGACCTTCAAATTAAGAAATAAGGTTTTGATTCAAGTACACAAATAGTACTAAAATTACGCCGAAAAAAATTGTGGGCAAATAAACACATAATCTGAGAGTTTTGAACATAACGGCATTTTTCAAAAACGTCACGTGATCTTATTTTTTAAGAAATAACGATTTATATATGACATATTCCAAATATTATTTTTTAATTATTTCGACACATGATTTTATTTGGACTATGCTGTAATGAGAAAAAAATCTTAAAAACGTTTGTAGTTCATCCTCAAATTATATTTGAGTACTTTTTTCAAATTACCGTATAGTATTATCGATATTATCGGTACTATGTTTTTTGAAAAAGTACTCAAAATATTTGAAATCGGATAATGGATTCGCGTTCTACGCCTACGATTACACTAGAATAAATGTCTTTTCACTTCTGGTAAGTTTCAGAGATCCAGAACCAGGACTGATGTAAAAAATCAATTCAATGCGTCATCTCAAATTAGTCATCATTAATACAATCAACTCGGGGCGCTTTTCGAGATTAAAAAGCTCATTTCGATAAAATTTTGATAAAAACATTGGATTGTTTTTAAACAGAGCAGAGGCAAAGTATGAGCGGTTTAATACTAAAAATTTCAAAATGTCAAGTTAAGCCTTTATTTGTTTTACTAATGCACTCAATTGTGTAAATCGTGAAATGAGAGAGTTTTGTATTTTTTTATTCACATTTGATGCCTTTACATTATTTTTTTTCACAAATATTTTTTATACGATTGAAGCAAATTATTTGAATTATATTATTAACAAATGAAAAATATATGTTGATAATGAATCTTCGGTTATACGCTTGATTTAAAACGTCTGGTCACGTGTGACCAGATGATACTATGGGTCCAGAAATACTCTCCAATTCGGAGAGTTAAGCCCAATTTTTTGTGAAAAAAATCTAAAATTTAAAAAAACATTTACAAGTCAAAATACCCAGTGGAAAATTCTGTACAAAATAGGATAATAATAAAATCTTTTTGGAAACCTCCAGATATCGTCACCCACTCCCTTTAAATGTTACTCATAAAATAGATGTATTTTTGAACCCTTCCTATCGCAGTAAGATTGTACTTCATAGCACTCAAAACAATTAACATCACTTTCAACCCAGTTTGGTTTATACGTCGAGTCGGGAAAACAATATCCCAAATAAGAAAAATTCTCATTCATCTCAGCAATTTCACAAACAAGAACTTTATTTTTATGCGGCATTGGACAAAATTGGTCGAGATCACAGGGTCTTCCGTCACATGCTTCATCATATTTACATCCAACTGAATTAGTTGTAATTTCTGTAATACTTTCATTATCACCATTTTCTAAGGCTGTTTCGATTGAGGCACATCCTCTGATTCAGGAGTTAAATTTCGGAATAACAACTATCAGATTTGACGAGTGACCTACCTGTACATGATTTAAGCAAGAGTGGGGAAATGGTTATCAAACATTGAGCAAAAATGTAACAAATAAATAACAAAAATTTATAATTATTACTTTAGAATGTTGTTTTTGATATTATTTATTAAACCGAAGTCTTTCGTGTCTCGCGAGTAGTACTCATCATGGTTATACGGTACACTTTTTATATAGCAATTGAGAAATTATAAACTACTAGACACGATAGTGTGTTCGCAGTCAAATTCAGCTCATTTTTTTACATGCTAGAACGTCGAGATTAAGCTCTCCGGGTTGGCAAATTGATAACGAACAAAAAATTTCATTATGGAAAATTTAAATTTTGACCGCAAGGTGGCCAAATCTAATATTTAAACCTTATTTTAGCTCTAGCGCCTCGAATATCTTTTGGGCCGTTATATATTATTTCCACTCGCGATAATTTTTTCTGCTTCTTTGAAGAATAAAATGAGAAAAATAAAAATTCTCAAAGCTTATTTTTTGCTGATTTCACCTATATCCTTTATCCAACCGAAGTCCATGGTGAAAATGTTTCTGACCTTAGGGCTGGAGTTCGAATCCCAGTGGACCCATCCAATCGCACGACTCGTCTCGTTATATGAAGCGGGACAAGAGACAACACAGGCCAACAGACAACACCCCTATTAGTATTTCTTACACAATCACTAAAACAAAATAAGTGGGATCCACTGGGATTCGAACTCCAGCCCTGAGGTCAGAAACGTTTTCACCATGAATTTCGGTTGGATTAAGGATATATTTTTTGTTATACATGCATGTTTTTTCTTAAGAAATGTCCTTTTTTGACGTTTGAAATTTTCACGACTGCGGACACCCTAAGACACGACCAGGAAAGACTTTGATTGTGAAAAAACAACTTCGAGGTATAAAAGAGAGTTATGACTGTCATGTGCTCAAGTCCGGTACATTAAGGACAAGCCCGCACAGCGATAAAACGGATAAAAATAGAGTTATTTGAAAAATATTTCATAAATTCATATTCTCAAAAAAACTGCTCTATTATTTAGGCCAAATATTGACAATATTTACGATACAGTATCAATTTTACACCTTTACTTTCGATGGTCATAGTATAAATATTTTCGTCTTCATTACGTGTGATAAAAGTAGTTTGACATATTTCGTTGGTTTTACAGTCATTTGTTTGCACTGACTGATCTGCTATTTGGTTTACGCAACTTCTTATGATTAATTCCAGGGGATTACCATTCCGGAATGTAACTTTTACGCAATTGTTTATGATGAATTCTAGGAGATTAATATTCAAAATTTGGCAGTTAATAATGAAATTTAAATTTTTAATTCAGAAATTATTTCATGAAATTTAACCAGAATTTATTTGAAATAAACTCAAGCTTTCCATATAATTTTATCCTTTAATTTTTATTCTTATATCAGAATAAAGGATGCGCACACTTGAGAAAAAATTATTCCGAGAAATTTTTGCGTTATTGTGCGCCGGACGTTTTGCGGCATGAATTGGATTGATTCTATCAGTAATTAAGGCGGGAATGGTACCACCGCGGCGCACCGTAAGGCTCAGATTTCACCCTTCGGCTCCTTCTAGTGTGAAAACAGATTTTCGCAGAGCCGCGAAATCACCACCAATCGTTTTTTCTTGACTGATTTAGTATAGTACAGGGGGTTGCGACTCGCAACTTGCGAGATAAATTATATTTTTTATAATAGAAAAACTACATTTTTTCAAGCTTTCGATTTTATTCAATCATCGTCTGGAAGTGAGAAAAGTAAAATTGTTTTTTGGGTAACGAAAAGAATTTTCGCAAGTGTGA
>SCLH01000027.1:42858-85705 GCA_004367855.1 Oikopleura vanhoeffeni
TTTTTAACAAATTGTTTTTATAGGACTGTAGAAAATTCTTTGAATAATATGATTATCATTGAAAAAATATATGTTGATAATGAATGTTCGGTTATAATGCTCAATTCAAGCGCTGCGCCATCGATGGCGCAAAGACACTACGGGTCCAGAGATTGTCGGCCACTACGGGAGTTAAGAACAAACAATAATACCTGTTGCAACGTGAATTTGCAACGGGAGTTGTTTTCCTTTTTCCTTAATTGTTTTGAAGTCAAGTTTATATTTTAAATTTGGCCTTGAGTATCTAGTGTTAGCAAATACGATAGTACAGCGACTGTCGCTGTATAACTCTTGAACATGAGGATCTGAATTAATAATATGCATCTTTGGGGTACTTGCATTTTTTCTAATGTGCTTCTATTCATAAGAGTTTGGTTGCAGAAAAACTTGACAGTATATCCATTTACCAACCAAAGTCCATCTCAAAAACCTTTACTATCTCTATAGGCTATACTAAGATATAGACTATAGTCTATAGCACATGTTTGAATCCCACTAATGTTGTCTTAGTGATTGTCTTGAGTATGATTATATTTTATATATTCGAACACGCGCTATAGAGATAGTAAACGTTTTTGATGAACTTTGGTTGGTAAAAGGGGTTAGCTCCTGACTGTGACCGTCCATCTTGACTCTATATAATTACCACACCTGGCGCCCCCTGGTGTGGTGAGGGGCGCGCTGCATATCCNTTATTAATTTTTCGAAAGTTTTGACTTCTAGATGGCTCAATTCTAACCGGCAGCCCAATTTTTCACAAATAATACAACAGAAATCTTTGAAATTAAAAAAATCAATCCGGTAATATTATTATTCTCACCTTCTCTCTTCGCCTACGCATTTCTAATGTAATCAGCATTTTCGAAACTATACTTTGAAATCTCTATTTAAACTGGACCATACTGTAATGCATTTAAAGTCTTAGAAATTCGTTACGATCTTTTAAGGTTCTTCCAGATTTGAGTACTTTTTGAAATAAAATTATAATACAATATTACAGTAAATTGAAAAGCAGACTCCAAATTTATGTCAAAAAAAATTTCCAGGGTCAACTTCAAACGTTTTTAAACTTTTTCCATTACATGAAAGTCTGAATAAAATCACGCCGCGAATAATCCCAAAAATAAGGTTTAAATATGCATAAAATAATCCTTATTTCTTAAAATAAGATCACGTGACGTGTTTGAAAATATTTTTATGTTCAAAAAAAAAAAAAAAATCTCTTAAAATTAGGTGTTTATTGGCCCAAAAACAAATCTCGGCGTAATTTGATCACTATTTGATTACTTTCACCAAAACCTTATTTCCTAATTTGAAGTCACGTGATCGCTTTACTTTGCTTTTAATCGAAAAGTTCTAAAAACTTCTAAAGAACACTTCAGCTCTTCAAAAAATTATTAAAATTTGGAAAAAACAGTACTACTTTTACCAACCTTATCCTCAAATATACGTCACTATCATTTCGGGCTATACTGATGAAAAAGGTCTTAGCATTTTTTTCTGATCACCGATGAAAAGTTAATTTGTGATTTAAAACATTTTTTGCTAAAATAAGTACGTAATACAGTAAAAAATTTTCCAAAAAAATCGCACAAACGTCATTTTGTTTCAAAGTTTATCGATAAAACTTCTATAACTATCTTGTCATTTTAGTTTTTAAGCATCGTAAAATCGAATTTAATGGTGAATGTCACTACTTGCCAAAAATCGAGTTACAAGTGAAGGATGTGGCGTCGATAATTGGCCCTTTTTACACATTTTCGAGGTGAGTTTCTGAGAAACCTGGCTTCAGAAATAATTAATTTTTTTCCAAATACGTAGTTACAACGTCTAAGGAATTCCAGTACTATTCAAAGCATCGATACTCAACCTACGCTCAAAAATGGTTTTTATAAGGCGTCCCTAAAAGCACTAAAAAGCCTACTCCTCATTCATTCCTCACACTTTTTATTGATATTTGCAATTTAGAATGTAGATAAAAATACTCATCACCAAATGAAGCCTTTTTTGAAATTTGCCTTCTAGTGTCAAAACAGCTTATTGGAGCCTGCGCAAAACGCTCTCCTCCTTTAAATATATATGGAAAATTTCAATGTTGTACATCAAATTCACCGCAAAGCGAATTAAGTTCAAATGGAGCCTTTTTGCGATTTTTCTCCAAAGTCTCAGAACCACTGTGATTTCTAGTTTTTGTTGAAGATTCTAACTTTTTGAAAATTTAAAAAAAAAATTAATGAAAATTTAACGTTTTTGCATATTTCGAGTTAAGTTCTACATTCGCATTTTGAAAGTTGACAAATAAATTCTAGATCGAAATGTACCTTCACTCAAATTTCTCAAAATCTCAAACTTACTTTTTTTTGAAAAAAATCAAAATTCAGAAAAAATCCTATCTTTAAAAAATCAGTGGAAAATTCTCTATAAAATGGCTATCAAAAAAGTTCGAGAAATCTCAATTATCGACCGCCACATCCTTATCCGGCATTTTGATGTAAAGAAGGAGTGCTGACTGTTTAAATATAAGTAATTTCAAAAGTCAAAAAATGGTATCGTTTTAGCCCATTTTGTGGAGAATTTTTTCTGTCATTTTAGACTGAAGATTTTTATTAAATTTTTGAAAAAAAAAAACGTTTTTTTCGGTCATTTTTTGAGTTTAACAGGATCTCCAACCAGTTCTACAAGACCGTTTGAAAGCTAGAGGCTGATTTTTGGCAATGAAAAAATAAGCGTTTTTGAGTTTACCCTTTTGCACTTTGGTCGGCGAACATTATTGACTTCAATCTGAGCACCCCCAACATCAAAATGCGACCTAAATCAGGATTATAGTTTAAGGATATCCTTTCCCAACCTAAGTCCATCTTAAAAATGCTTATTATCTCTTAGCGCGTTTCGAATCCCACTTCATGCTTTGTTTAAATGATTGTTTGGTATGCTTAGTGATACACACCGATCACTTGGCGACCCAAATATCAACCACCCTCAAAATATACTCGACAATCACTAAACAGCCATGAGTGGATTCAACACGCGCTATAAAAAAAAGCATTTTTTAAAATTAAATTATGGTTGAAAAATATATTATTTGAATCCGTCCAGACCGTCCTACATTTAAATAAAAGATCTATTTTCTCAGATATCAAAATCGTTTTTTATAAAGCTGTCTTTCATTGAATAAGAATCCGACGAGGCTGTTAAAAAATAAGTGTCCAAGCCTTAAGGTACTTTACAGAACAAAAAATTATCTTTTTGACACCTCTTTGCCCACGATATATTAGCCCTTGTAGACAGCATTGTAGAAATATGATTAATAATTAGAAAACAATAAAAATTTTTTCAAACCTCCTGTTAATTCTGGAAAAAACTGCCAATTTCCCCTTTAAATTTTACCCGTTATCGTTAAAATTTGTTGTCGTTAGCGCGTTAATCCACTACCCAGAACAAAAACTCCAAAATAGGAAAGTTGAGTGAGAATAATCTCGTATTTTGGTGCAATTCTCAGAAAACATTAACATGGTGCCAATATCGACGGCTCATATGGATAACGCCCCTAAAGGGTTGTCGTGTTCTGATTTGCAATTTGCAGAGCTATCAGGAAAATTCTAACCTTCAGCAATAATTCCAAAATCCAATCTTGTAGACCTAGCCTTAATCTGTGAAATCAAAGGTTCAAACTGAAATTTGATACTTTACACCAATCGTCACATAGTCGTAACAGTAAGTCACTTCGAAAATTTCAAAACCTATCTCCTCCCAACAATATCGAAATTGTTCAAAAGTTGACATAATACGTTGGAGAGCAAACTTAAGATTGCAATGAGCGTTTTTTATTTCGATGACTTCAAATTTTCCTACGGTCCCAATAAACTGACGAGTTTTTGGCCGTTTTTCAATATATTTGGCTTAAACACTATCTCAAAGTCATATTTTGAAATTTTAGTGGTCAAATTCGAGCAAAACGTTAATTTTTAACTTCATCTTTTGAAAAAATACTTAGAAAAAAATCGAAAAAATGCGAAAATTCGAAAAAAATTTTTGATATTGGTTCTTAGTACACTTAATATCACCCCGTAATTCAATTTGGAGCATTTTAATGCCTCTGAGAGCCTTTATTAAATCAGATCGATAAACCCCCTAGAATTGTGGTGCATATATTCCAAAGGTCCAAATTCGTATTATTTTTCTTGTATCGTATCATCCAGTAACATGAGAAATCGATTGCAAGCAAAACAAGTTGATTATTATCGAATAATTTGTTCTAGAATATCGGATTTGCTTGAAAATAAAATTATGTTATTAGATTTAGACATAGGAAATCTCAAATTATAAAAAATAAACTCGCAGCAAAAATTTACTTTGAATGAAAGATTTAATCAGGTCCAAAAGGGATGCAATCTCGCCATTTTCCATCCCATCCGTTTGGATAAAAACGGGATAGGATGAATAAGATTATCCCTTTTATCCCGACCCGGATAGACTATCCTTTTATCCCGTTCGTCTAAAATACGAACAAAATTCTAGATACAGACGAACATCGTACAGTTAGTTATATGTTTGTCTATTTTTGAGTAAACTGCGACAAAGATCACGTGTCAACACGTTGAAATCCTTCTCACTGAGACTTTCCTTCATTAATAAATGAAAATACTATTTATTGTTTTTTTTTTAATTATTATAATAAATTTATATTTCTCGATTGTATTCAAGGTTTAAGCGCACCCTGAGCGCCGCCCTCTGTTCCAATTTCAAATCACCTGGTCCCACCGAAGTCTCCGGGCCATCTTAACAATCCTTAAAGGTTAAAAAACAATTCAAACTGTATTATGATTTCAGAGAATTTGAAATCATGTGTTTTTTCAAAGTCCTACCAAACTAGAAATACTTTTTCGGAAGTTTGAAATCATCAGCGAATAAAAACATAAGGAAGATATTAACAAAAATCGTAATAAGATGAAAAATTTGATGCAGCTCAAATCGTCAAAACTTGTTATATTTTCGATGACTCATTACTTCCGATTTGACTGAAGTAAAGTTAAAATTTCAATTGATAAGAATAAATACAAGTACAATACATTGAGAGAAGAACAACTTAATAAAAACTTTGTTAGAATTTTTAATTACTCATCCAACTTCTGGTTAGACCCGGAATAAATTAATTATTTATTTTTTATAATATCATACAAGTAGAATGATTTGGGGCTGTTAAAATTAATTTAAAATAAAAATGTGCACTTGATAACTCATCACTTCCGTTTGACCGAAGTTTAAGGTTTTATTTAATATGATAAAAGATATATACAAGTATATAAAAGTATGGTAAAAACAACTTGAAAAACACCTGGTCACATTTTCAATAGATTGGGCCACATTTCAAGTAAGTTTCCGATACTATGTTCAAATAAAAAAACTTTCAATAATAAAAAGGTTTCTAATTAATATTTTCTAAAAAGGATGGAGAGATAATAAAAAGATAAACCGGTAGGGAATGAAAAAAGGATAGAAACGGATAAAAAGATGAGATAAAAGGGGATGACAAGGGATAAAAAGAGATGGGGATAAAAGGAGGAGAGATAAAAGGGGAAGAAAACTTTTCCAATCCCTATCCCTCTATGCTCTGAATTTCCATCCCATTCCCTATCCCCCTCATCCCCCTTTGGTTTATCTCTCTATCCCTATCCCTTTTGGGAAGGCCTGATTTTAATATTATTATTTTTAAGATTTTGCCTTTTTTTCAATATTTTAAATTTTTAGCCCTAGCGATGTGATAACTCGCGCAGTAGATTCGCATAAAAACAGGATTGCGAGAATTCTAAAATTATCTGATTCAGACCATAAGAATTTTACTTAGGAGAATTCGAGAAATTTATTTTAAAAAAAATCGCAATGTATCGTTCGTTGAGTTAAACTTAGTTTTAAAAAAATTGTACATTGGGCTATATTTAACTATAGCTGAATTAAAAAAATACTTATTCAGATTGCGGAGAATTTTTTTTTTATAAATATTGGCATTATGTAATTTTCGATACGTGGATATTTAACGGTTGATTGTTAAAAAAAATTTTAAATAAATCCAATTTTTTGACTTTCAAAGCGTTACGAACTACAATATAGATTGAAAAAATACATGCCACTCAATTCTCACAAAAGATACTGGACTTTTAAAAAAATATTATTTTCCCCAGCAATCTGGAAGACACTCACATCCCCTTAACCGATTGGACATTGAAAATGCGCCGAAATCCAAGCATTTCATTGGACATTGAAACCAGATTTAGCCAATGGAATCGGCGTATCCTGCAATACAGGGTTTGATTGGCGACCTGTATCCCGCGTTGTTTGTTTCATTCAAATAATCACGATCTGTCAACGAGGGCCCTTATGCCATTATAGACAAATTTGCCAATATCGCGCGAAAAACTAAGCAATTTCACGACTTTAGCTAAAAATACTTCCAGTGCCCTATCGCCGGAAACGCCCACGCAATTTTATGTCTGTTGAATGACGTTATTTTCCAAGATTGAAATTCCAAAATGTTGTTTTGAACATTTTTGATTTCAGAAAAAGGGTTCAGTTAGTTATTCTATGCATCGATCATTTTTTGATTTAAAAAGGCCTATCTTTAACTAGTAGAGAAATGTGTAGGCGGAAAATATTCATATTTCCAATGCAAAATTTCTAGAATATATATTCTAATGTTTGTGAAAATTTTATTATCGCATGACTACAATAGAATATTTGAAATTTTTTTTTCTGACAAGTTTGCTTGTGATATCAACCTTCCAATTGTATTACCATTTGTATTCGTTTATAACTTATAATTTTTTTTGGTTCGATTTTTTTCCCGACTTTTGCTATAAAAAATTGCGGTAGGCGTTAAAACTCTCTATATAAATATTAAATGAACGTTTAACGCCTACGCAATTTATATAGCAATATAATCGGGGGAATGCAATGTGAGGTACTCAAAAAACTCTGTGAACACTTTACCTCTTCAACTAATGATCTAATGTATCTGAGATACTTTCTATAGCGCGTTGACCACTAATTTGTCAGGATTATATGCCGATTACCACGATAAACTGCGGTCAATATCCACGCCTATCATTACCCAATCTGACTTAGTGTTCTAAGGATGAGATTTCTTATCACAGGAAATATGAACGTTTATGTATCCTTACTTCCGATACCGTCCTTACAAACGTATTAGGCGGGATATTCGAATATGAAGGGATTGGATACTATCTATAGCACGTTTCGAAGATGAGATTGCTAAAAAATATTGTGTATTTTGCCCTATGTATATGTCTAGCCGATGGCATAAACTTGGCGCTATTCCAATTATCACCCACCTCAATTATTCAATATCCTCAAGATCCATGAGTGTAGCAATGCATTATGATTCTTGAAACACGACCGCTATGTTACTTTGCTTTTAAGAGTTCCTCGCTTATGGAATGTATTAAGATTGAAATTCCGATCCCTGGCACAGACATCCGGTCGAGTCAGACTACTTCCGCACTCGTTATATACAGGCGTAAGATATGTACAAGATATACTTTAGAAAAATTAAAAAATAAAATATTTTGTATCGCCTATGTAAGCATTAATTCGCGACAAGTGTTAAATTTGCATTAACTTTCAGTTGATAGACAAGTATATGTTGCAACAATATCATATTTAGTCTCTTGACGCAAAATGTCATGAGCTCAATGCTTTATAAATCATAAATTACAGTTTTCTTTAGTCTTGTAAAGCTGTCATACCCAGGTATGATAATTAGACTCGTCATGACAGTATGTACGTTGCCAAAATGCCCTCCCTAGTTCAAAGTTTTACACAATTCAAAAATTTACTACGCTTTATGCTATGGAAATATGAAACACGTGTTATAAAACCTTTTTATATCAGTCTGAAAGGTCCAAGCTGCTTTGATTAGTAAACTATCACGAATGTAGATTTCATCAATGCTAGGCTCAATCAAAAGTTCATCTTTATCTCGAAAATACTGTAACAACGATGATAATGTGACAGTATGATTAATTAAATATACTCAGAAGTTAACTCAGCCTAATAAGATGCCCCTTGCGATACCACGACATAATCCCTGAAATTTTTGGTAACTGCCTACTTCGTGATGTAAATTTCACTTCTGCATCGATATTGCTTGTAATAAATTGCAATCGAATTAAAGAAATAATGGAATGCGAACCGATGCGGATATTGGTTCAGCTAAATCAGTCGATATTTTTCTCGCACGTAATTAAAATTAAATCGGTTTGACCCCTCAGTTATTAGGATTGAGATGTTTTATTATTTAAATGACGATTTATGGAAATAAGTATATAAATTATGTTAAAGAGCGAGGACTTTTCAAAAATACGACCTTCCATTAAAACTGTTTTTCTTACAAGACAGGAATCATTAGCTCTCATTTAAATATTATGCAACAATCATCAAAAATTTAAAAGAATGCTAGAGATTACATATAATTAGTATGTACTTATGAATAAAAAATATGTTATTTTAAATTTTTCAATTATTTTTGTTTTGTTTAAAATTCCATCACTCCACCACTTCTGTATATCCATTTTTTTGAAAATTTTCAGGAAACGAAAAAATCCTACGTTCTTTAAGGGTTGTGGGTGTAGATGTGGAATTGGCTGGGGAAAATATGTCCTCTCCTCCAGCTGAGACTGAGGTCGTAACGGGCATATAGAATAAATGAGAATAAAAATACGGGAGACTAAAACCTCTCTGTCAACCTTCTTCTGAACCTTCTCTGTTAACTGCAAATAATTTTTTTAATTTCTGCGTGAAGGATTGGCTCACCGTACGGCATCGAAAAACTGGTAAAAATATGTTCTCATTCACAGAAAAAACTGTAAAAATCATCGATCAATTTGCTTTAAATTGAAATAAAAAGAAAAGTATAAACCTTACGAAAATATTGCCATATTTTACCACGTTCTTTCGTTGAAAAATTATCTCTGTTTGTTTAAGACCGTAAAAATTAAATTCAGAAATCTCTTTTAAAATCTGAATAAGTCGGTCAATTGTTTAAAATTGAATAAAACAGAAAATGTTATGAAACCTACAAAATATGTCTATATTTTACCATTTTTTTGTTGAAAAAAATATCTCTGTTTGTTTTAAGCGTTAAACAAAGAATTCATGTTTATAATTCCCATCCAAAGGGATAAGTTTTGAGCATGCAGAGACGAGTAAGAACGCCCACCCTAAAGCCTTTCAACCAATCAAACCACTTGATTTACATATTCATTATTTGAACCAATATACATCTCATTTCATACTTCCCACTATTTTTTCTACTTTTTAAAAACAAAATTTATTGTAATTGACCGGGTTCTAGAAACTATATATAACTATTTTGTTCCTCATGCATTTCTTTACACCTACAAACCCCCCTAAAATAACCAAAAAATAATTCTCTAACAAGATGGCTTAAACACATTAAATTAAGACTGTTTTTATTTTTTAAATTCCTTGTTTTTCAAACGTCTAATGGATTTCGTCATATGGATTATGATCATCTCATATGATTATGATGCCCGAGTAACATAATATATTCTTATTCCCTATTCTTTAACAGGGCAAATAAGATATTTATGTAACTCGGCATATTAATGATATACTAATGTTACTAATATATGTATGTATACTAATATTTACTAATGTACTTGAACGGAAACTCAAATCCCAAAACTAAAGTTTGAATATATTTTCTTCGTGTTAATTTGAATTCCATTCTGTGACTAGATAGTATTTATTTGCCTAGTTTTGCCACTAAATATAGTAATAAATATATATGTTTCCAGAATTGGAAGAGAGGTCCGGTGTTTTCAAATAAATCGTTTATTTTTGTAAATGTCCTGTATTTTTCATAACACACAAATTGATAATGGTATTTTATTTTTAACCTATTGAACTAAATTGAACTTAATGAGATTAGCCAGTCTCTAGGAAAGTGTTTTGTGCATGCATAACACTTAAAATTGGAATTCCTTTTTATCTATGGACTATAAATAATCTTAAGGGAAGATTTTTCAACAAAATTTAACTTATTCTAAATAACTTTTGATTTAATAAATACATTAATCGGTCAGACAAAAACAAGTACATCAACCTTCTCAAACGTCCTGACACCTATTATTTGAAAATTTTGTCATGGACGTTTAGAAACCGTCAGACGTTTGAGAAAACCGCAGACGTTGAGAAACTGTCAGGAAGTTCTGTCAATATTACTTTGGTTGGTAATTAATTTTAAAAATTATCTTCATGTAGCTTTCTTAATTCAACTTTATGAAATGAACAAATAAAACTGTGATTTTTTAATTAAATGTTCTTTCATGATTTACAAAAATAAAAAAAAATCTCTGAGCAAGTATTAAATACATTAAATTTTGGAAAATTAAATTGATAAATCTTTGGTGAGAAAATTCCGGTGATATTTTCTATACCCTTAAAATAGAAAGTGTGTCAAGCCTTCTGATATCTAAATACGATGAGAAATTCCACCGTAGGGTTTTTTTATAATTTTGCAAGTTGCGGCGTATAAGGGGCAAAAATAATTTTAATTCTCATAATAATTACACATTAAAAATTCTCATAAAAAATTCACTTTTTTTAATGATATTCGAACTTTGAAATTATTTTTGTCCCCATATCGCCGAAAGTTCAATATCGCAATTTTTTAGAAAAAAACTTTCATGCTGATATGGGCCTCCTCCAGACCCTGATAAAAACCTGGTTGACTCCTGACTGTGACGTCCATCTTGACTCTATATATATACCACACAGGGGGCGCCAGGTTATGTGAGGGGCGCGCTGCATATAATAGAGGGCAGTACCTTTGTTATATGTATATCGTGTACTATAGTATACATCCGTGATAAACCACAGGATTTGAAAAAAATATTATTATAAATATTATAAGAATAATTAAATTAAATGAATTACTTTTGTAATGAATTCATTTGTAAATGGAATTGAATAAAGTTAAATTAACATAAAGGAAGTCTCTACCAAAAGATATCTCAGGAATGATTGAAATCGGTGACAATTCTGAGAATATTCTGAAAGACATAACAGTTACAAATTTCAGAAAATATTGGAAACAGAATGGACGATTTGCCAGCATATTAAATAAATAATGACCACTGGTCAAATATTTTCAGAATTTCTTGGTGTCGAGAGATCGTTTGACCATTTCGTCGATTTTGAAGATTGTTTCCGGTGATTTGAAAATCGAATTCTCTGACATATATTGAGTTTTGAATGTGTGTAGAGTTTGGCAATATTTGTGAAACGAAATGTAGCCAGTTGAGCAGGTTTCTTTCAATCATCGATTGATTCGCTCAAGGGGATTTGTTGTCAACAATTCTGGTTGTAAGAATGTGTTGGTGGTAATTCCAAAATTGAGGAGGAAAGGATGCGTCAGCTTTGAAATAATTATTATAAAGATAATTAAGAAATTCTTCCATTTCGGGTTGTTTTGCAGCAGGCAGGTTAGGGATAAGTTCAAACCGAATGTGGTTAACCAGGTGGTTCAAATAAACAGTTAGGATCCTACCGGTAAAAGGATATCGGCCGACTTACTATTTGGCCTCATAAATTATGAGTCATAATGTCTTTACTCATAAATTATTTCATTATGTCAAGTATTGATGTATACGATTTTCTTCTAGGTCGGCCTAGGTTTTCTTTCAAATTGCAGTTGAATTCACTGCGCATTTTTGACGCTTTTTGGAATTGCAAAATTTCTTATTCGAAATCGTCTTTGGGGTTATCTTTTCTTAAAGAAAAAGATGGGATACAGATAGCCTTCACGGCTTCTTGTGAGATATTTTCAAGCCAAAATATCTCAACCTACGCATATTATGCCCGTTTCAAAAAGGGCCCCAAAAATCATTAAAAAGAGATGCATTTGTTCAAGCGAAATGCCGCATATATGCGATTGGCATGATTCTTATCTAGTGACTAGATTCTAGTTCTTCGCCGCCAGAAAATGCAGTCAAATCTGGAGGCTCATTTTTCTTTGAAAATCTGCTGCAAATACAAGAAAATTTCATAAAACCAAAATCACAGATCAACAATCCCGCTGTGAAATCTCAAAAATTTGACCATTTTTCGCTCTTTAGGGACCGTTCAATACGGGAGCATACCATTCCGCCCGTCATTTCCAGNTGTTTCTTTTTATCTAATTATTATGATTAACATTCAAGGAATTTCACTAACTTTTAATTATCCATATTTCCTGAAAATCACCTTTAAATTATACTTTCTGTATGTTCAATTTTTTTATGAGAGATAATAAGACAATTTCATTTATTCTTAATTTTTTTAAATATATTTTATCAAGCATTACTCGTAAATCAAGTATTAATTAACCACCTTAGTCATAAATAGGTTTATATTTCGAGTTTTGGAAACGACTTATCCAGTTGAGTTCTTCGACAGCCTGAAAACTTAGTATAAATCTCAAATGTTTTGTAAAAAAATGGTCCGATTCGGACAAATTTTTCTCGATTTTTTTCAATATGAGTGATCATTTTGAGATATCTAAGAACTTAATGAAATGAGTCGTTTACGAAAGCCAAAATGTGAATGGTTTGGAGTCCACACTGTGGACACGCTATATACTACTGATAAGCTCTTTGGTTGGGAACAATATGATTCTAGGAGGCCTACGGGGACTTTTTGAACAAAGAATTATTGATTTATAGCCAGGGTTGTGAAAGGGATCATCCCCGGCCGGATTTTCTATCCCCATCCCCATTTTTTGCCTATCTTTTGCTTAAAACTACGTAAAAAGGGAAAGGAAAACCCACGCAAAAACCCACTAAACATAGCTGTTTCTTCATTACAAAAGTTAATTTTATTTAAAAAACACAGTTTTATTTCCATGAAAAAATCGAAAAGTATCAGGACGTTTGGAAAAATTGTATCATTTTGAATATTTTGTCAGGACGTTTGTTGTCAGGACGTTTGAGAAGGTGGTGTACAAAGCTTAGATCATTGTGCGTCGATTCCTGAATAAATATAATTTGTGGAGACAACTGTGTGCTAGTATATTGTAATATGCTGTCCTTTGCTTTTGAAACTATATTTCGTAGAACTCAAAATCTAAACTCTAGAATTTCAATTTTTGGATGCAAAAATAAAACCTTTCAACTTTTTTGTGCAAAAAATTGCAATTTCAACTGCCTTTCTGTAAACAACGTCCAAAGTTGATTCGATATATGGATTACCGACCCTCAGAGTACAGAGCCTGAATATTTGAATGATACAAACAACGCAAGATATTAGCACCCAATCAGAACCCTGTATCGCGGAATAGGCCGATTTCATTGGTCAGATTAAACCAATCAAATGCTCAGAATCAAATGTACTCTGAGGGTCGGTAATTCATATCGGCTCTGGTGCCTCACAAGGGTCGATGTCCGAAACATTTTCGTATTTCGACAAAAAATCGTATAAATATACGAATGTCAAATTTTTTAACGATCTTTGTGGTTTATTAAATTCACATGAACATCAAAAAATTGTCAAATTCATATTTGAAAGTAAAAAATATTTTATTTTTCATTTTTAGAATACAATGCTAGTAGCTCTCATGAAAATTTTCTAGAAACTCTCGAGGAACTCAGAGAGGTCTTTAGTAGAAATTCCTACCCTGATGCACTTGTCAATAGTAAAATAAGACTATTTTTATCTGATAGTGTGAAACCAGCTCGAAAAACCAATGGACCCACACCGTCTGTTTTGAATTACTCCTCCCTCTCAAAGGATACGCGATTTTTGTGATCTTATCAGTATAATGTCCAAAATACTGCCGACTTCCACAGTTAATGTACACAGATGTTCAAGTGTTACTTAAACTTGTTTTCGTTTCCGCTTAAACTAAATGACAATTCGAAAGTGTGACTGTGTATATGAAATATTTATGCCCTTGTAACGAAACATACATCGGTGAAAACTGGACGAATGTTTATAAACCTGTATTGATAACGATCCACAATCCTTCGAACCAAAGTGAATATTTATGTAACCACATTTAAGTTGCGACGAATACATTAGGACTCGATAAATTTACCGCTTAAATCAAAATTATTTTACGAGCCCCGCGAAGGCTACGAATTTCGAATTTAAAATAAATTCAAATTAAAAAAGTTCAGAAACGAAAAGATGGAAAAATGCAGAAGCCTATTTTTTACGATGTTAAAAACCATCTTAATGACAATAGGATCACAAAGCTTCAACTAGTCTGTAACTTTCTTTAGTAAGTTTCCAAATCTTGCAAAAACTGCATAGCTTAGAATAAAATTTTTGCCTCAAATTTTGAACTTCTTTAAATTTCTGCACAAATAAATAAAATTCTAGATTGCTTATCTATTGTTGACTTGAAACTTTTATAAACTTATATATTCTTTTGATAATGAAAAATCGAAATGTTAGGTAATATGTTTTTAAAATATTTTAAGAAAACTGCAGTCAAAAGTTTCCGATCGAACGTATATTTAATAGAATAATAAAAAACATCTCGATGTTTTCAATTGAGTTTTGATATAATTTTTCCATAATAACATGATTATGTCTATCGGGTCACTCTTCCGCTTTTGAACGGGAACTGATTTTTGGCGGGTTCCTGCTTTTTGTTTATCGACGGGACTCGCAAACTCGGGTTCCGCACAAAAATGAACTGGAATCGCACAACAGCGGGTTCCCGCACGAAAAAATAATTAAACTTAGACTTTCAGCTTTTGATTATGATTCATTTTTTTAACTTAAAAAAAATTATTCTAGACGTTAAATTTTAATAATGATTTCAAATATTTTTATTTTAAATTTTTATTTGAAAATGAATGAATTTGATTACACAGAGAAGGACAAAACCTATACGCCTGAAAACGAAGACGCATACGCGAGAACCTCAACTCCAATAGAAATGAATTTCCCAAACTATATTCCGTTCGAATTGTGTGCCTTCGAATCGACTAGATTACAAAATAAAAAGCCGCTGCAAACTTGTTTGTCAGGAAAAAAAAAAATAGGTTGGGTGAGAAGATTAGTTCCGTAGGAACCCTAGTCTCTGTACCAACCCTAGTTTTTCTTGAAAAAGTTTCCAATGCAACGAGACACTATAGATTATGTGACAACTTATAAACCCCTATTCTTAAAGTATAGAATTAGGATTAGTGAACTCGTGTTCAGTGTACACGGTATAAAACGACGCAAAGTTGTTTCTTGGGAAAAGCTAGGGTTACGGTTAAAAAATGGGGTTGTGTTCAGCAGGAACAAACGACCATATTTTTTAACAATGACCATAGACTTGTCCGAGAAAATTTTTGCCATGCCACGAATGTACACTATAACAGTTATTTTTCTATAAACCAGCGAAATTTCCCGCACAAAAAATGGAAACGGGAACTCGCCAAACATTGGGTTCCCGCACAAAAAATGGAAACGGGAACTCGGCAAACATTTGGTTCCCGCACAAAAAAATAATTGCGGGAACTCGCCAAAAAGTGGGTTACCGCACAAAAGCGGGAAGAGTGACCCCCTACCATGATTATCCAGTGCATATTCACCGTAAAATTGTGTACTCAGTTTTTTTGAAAAACAATACTTCTTTATTGCCAGTCTAATTGAGTCAAATACGCGTTTAGCTTGAGGCATATAGACTGTCACAGTCCACGTTATGCTTTTTTCTATAATATAATAAGTACATTTTTCGCTTTTAGCTGCTACAAACCGATGAAGCAATTTATGTTTAGTGGCCTCAAAAATTATAAAAATTTCAATTTTGTCCTTTCCAAGGTCTTAGAAATTTTCAAAAAACCATCTTAGAAATTGCCTATCATTCACCTTGAAATTTTTGATTTTTCGACAAAATAAATAAGAAAATGTCAAACTCAGGTAATTTCAAAAACGTTTTTTTTAATTAATGACAGAGTTGCAAGTGACTTTCAAATTTTTTTTTTATTTCCAAGGTTATTTATTTTTTGTTCTCTACAATGAACAATATCAATTCTTTTTGATAAGCAAAATTTCTGCTTGCCGTTCCTACCATACCCTACAACCTCCTTCATAAAACACTATTTATGGTTTGAATACTTAATTTTATTGGAAACACCGTATATCTTATCGATTACGGGGCCTTCTCGGGCATAAAAGTGTAAGCGTTGCTGCTTTCACAGGATTTGCGTGGGTGAAAGCTGCTTGCTAAAGTCGAAGATAAAATAAATAAATGTTTTTATGTCTTTTATTTTGTGATGTCAAAAGTATGAATGAGCTCGAGAACCTCGGTTTGCGTTCTCGAGCGAAAAGTGAATAATTAGGGCACAAAAACCACGTAGGAAGTTCACAAAAGCCACTTTTTTAGCCAAAATTTGTATATAATTGGCTTTTGAAAACAACTAATCCGAGTAAGTTATTAGATTGCTCAAACTGAGCACAGATAATTAGTGAATATTAAAATAAAATAGATCCGAATCGGACCATTTTTTTCTGAGGTTACATAAATTGTTTAATTATTAGTTTTTGTTCAAAAATAGGAAACAATGGTCTGAATCGGACCATTTTTTAAATTTATTTTTTTCTAAATAGTTGTGCTCAGTTTTGGCTATCCAAGAACTTAATCGGATGAGTTGTTTTCAAAAGCCGAATTATATAAAAATGTTGGCTCAAAAGTGGCTAGGAAGCCCCGTTATCGTTATATTAAAATATGATAATAAGAACGGTGATCTAAGTAGATAATTGACTTAAAATTTTATACGCCGTTGAGTCTCACTCAAACAATTTTCGAACAAGAAAAAAATCAATTTTGGAGATAAAATGTGAAAAGAGTGATTTTTAATCGACGTGATTAACAACAGGGTGCGAAGAAGATAACCTGTACACTGTGGCACCTTACTGCGCAACCCCGTCAACCTGCCCTAAATAGACTTAACGTCAAATTTAAAAAATCGGTTGACATATTAAAATTCGTTTAAATTATGATAAAAACAGTTTATTAGTTAACAGGTACTCTGGAGCTGAACCTGTCAAATTCAACTCCTGTTTGCAAAAAAAACTACGCTTGGTCTTAATTTTCGTTTTTTAAAACTAACTGATGTAAATTCGATGGCGCAAAATGAGGAAATTTTTTTTTGAGGTGAGTCAATAAAATTGAGACCCATACCCAGTAAAATAACCTCCGATGGTTTCAATCGAGCTTTCGTTGGAATATAAAAAAATTTAAATTGTATATCCCTTTAACACCTTTTGCTTAATCTGAGAGATGTGAGTTGAGGGAGCCAATCCTAACACTCCTAAGACCCCTCCCAGCCACTTATGAGGCCGCTTTTTAGCCCACATCTCCCAGATTAAGCAAAAGGTGTTAAAGGGATATCCCTTTATCACACTTTGGTTAGAAAATGCCGTAGCGAGATTTTTAGAGGCCTAAATATACTAGAAAAATCTCCCAACAGCATTTTCTAACCAAAGTGTGATAAAGGGATATAATATCCCGGATATTGGAGAGTTAACTTTTCCCTCAATTTTTTCAAGACAAATGAGACTGACCGAAAAACAACCAATAGATAAACGCCAATGAAATAAGCATTCCCTTAAAAATGATTTGAATTTTTCTTACTGTTTCGGACCTTTGTGCATCAAACATCATACAGAAAAATAATAATGTTGTATAACGAAATAATTTTTTAGTATATTTTAAATAAATGATTTTCAAAATCGGCGTGAAATCACGTACTATGCAGAGTTGACCGATGTTATTAACAGTACCGAATCTTAATTAATGCATAATGTGACACATTAGATGTGCGCCTTTCCGCTTTCTTTGATAAAATTCGGTTTGATCAAAGTGGCTTGTTTCCTGAAATGAGAAATTAAAAAACTCCTACTTATTTCATAGATATTTAGATTATCAAACAACATAATTAATTAATGCAATTTCCCTATTTTATGTCGCGGCAGGTGACTTTCAGATATGCAGTACCTGTCACTTTTAATGTTCCGATTAGGTTTCCTGTCCGTAATTACGTCATTTACTTTTTTTCGTAAGCACAAAAATTGAATTTTACTTTTCAAAAAAAAATTCAATTTTGATGTTATATTTTCTAAAGGGCTACAATCCAATAATAATCCCGAGTCAATTTTGCGCGGACCAACTTAATTTTGCAGGAAAGCCCTGTTTTTAAAAATAGTTTCTATTAGACCGGTTCCAATAAACCGGTTCGTGAGCTAAAATATTTTGACTACCTGATTTTTCGCGTGTGAATTTATTCCAATCTATTTTATCGACATTAATACTTTTTTTGTGAATTACTTAATAACTTTATACTTTGAACGGTATAAAATAAATATAATTAACCTGATATTCAAATTTTCAGCATTAGCTTATTTTTAACAAGTTACTCGTTATAAATAAGCCAATGCTGAAAATTTGAATATCACGTTAATTATATTTATTTTATACCATTCAAAGTATAAAGTTATTAAGTGGTACTGTACTCTTTTCTCGGAACACTATTTTTGATATCCTGATAAGCTTAGTTTTCGAGATCATAGGCTTTCTATGTAATAAATATTATTTAAAGTTAATGGAATGAAATGTTGATATTACTTAAAGTTAATAGGATGAAATGTTGAAAAACGCGTAGACGTGTAAGTAAAATAGATGAATATGTAGTAAGGCACCACACTAGTCATTCCATTTACTTAATGCGTAATGTATTATAGTATACTTTATTTTCGACTCAATTTCTTCAGCTGACGAATATTATGCACAGATCAGCTCTTCAAAGATGTAGGTTACATTATTTTCCGACAACACACAGTTGCCCGGCACAGGTGAATAATGGAATTATCTATTCAAAGGACATAAATCAAAATTCAAAGACAATTTATAAAGATTTCTCAACCAAACCCAAAACATCTGCAGATGGCTAACTCTTACCGTCGTTACAATAAATGTTTTCTAGAATTTAACACATAAATTAATGGTGGAAATTTGTATGATTTGAATTTCTGTTCGATATCATTTCTTTTGGAAGGTGAGGTTTTTCATGAGGTACAAGGGGAAGCCCAATATCGCCGAAAGTTTTTTTCAAAAAAAAAATCGGCAATATTGGCCACTTTTGGCCATATTGGCACTTTCGGCGATATGAGAACAAAAATGATTTTTTCGTTTAACTCGGGTAAGACCGCAGTTACAGATGGCCTAGCCGCCCGTCAGGCACTGTAGTGCCTGATTATTAAATGCCAATTATCTATGGTTTTTCATTAAGGAACCCACCCAATTAAGTCTTCGATGTAAAAATTCAGAAAATTATCCCGCTAATGATTAAAAAAATGTTCAAAAGTTGAAAATTAACTATCTTATTTGATCGAGGAAAACATATATAGTATTAAGCCTGAAGTGAAGGTAATTCGTTCAAATAAATTAGGCCAATCAGACGATTTGAAATAAGAAATTTCAAACTCAAAAATAGGTATCGATGTTTTTAAGCTATCTTGTAGAGAATTTTTTTCTGGTCATTAAACCCCTCACATCCAGAAACGAGAACTTCGCCTCACACCCAAATAGCCTATCTAAAGGCACTACTTTGAGCGCTTATCACGGGAAAAGGAAAGATATCAATTTATTTATTTTTCACTGATTGAGAATCAATGATAGAATGTAGTGAATACACGCTAACATTTTTAAATTTCGAAGTTTGTAACTAGATAACTGCGAGAGAAAAGAGAGGTTCACTCACATTGTATTTATAAAAACATACATTTTTTACAATACATATAAGTTACAAATTAACAAGTGAAAACTAGCTATTTATAGTGGTCTCAGATTTAAATATGATATCCGATCGCTTACAAAAACATTATTCATATCCGCGCGTCAAAAATATATGCAGTAAAATGTGAAAAATATTGCTAATCAGCTGAAAGCTCAAAATCATTACCAGTTTATGTGTCTCAACTTTGAATCGATTTGTCTTTGTCGGCTTTATTTGGGTTAAAATTTTTGAGCCTTCAGATAGTCAAAGGGTGTGAGGAGATTAAGACGTAGGATTTTTTTTGCTTTTGAGATTTTTCAAAAAAAACGGTTAAAAGTAACCTTTTAGTCCTCGGGTTCTCACGGGAGTTAAAATAGCGGTATCAAAAATAAATTAAGCTGACTCGACAGCGAAGGGTTTTCTCAAGGTGGTTTTTAATTGCAACGTTATCGGATGTCCCGGCTGGTCAAAATTAACCGGTAAAGTATAGCTTCCGGTACCGGAATTTCAATGATTCACATGTACCAAAAGATGCGCAATTATCGGTTATCCGGAAACGGTATAATGAACTAGGGGTCATAAGTGATCGCAAGGGGGCGCCAGAGGGAAATTTATATTATGAGTGAAAACCGAAAGTGATATTTTCCCATGCTATAAATTGCCTTCTAGCGCCACCTTGCGGTCACTTATGACCATTAGTTCATAATACCGTTTCAGAAAACCGATCATTGCACATCTTTTGGTACATGTAAATCATTGAAATATCATTTCCGGTACCGGAAGCTATACTTAACCGGTTAATTTTGACCAACCGGTACATCCGATAACGTTGCAATTAAAAACAACCCTTGAAAAACCCTTCGCTGTCGAGTCAGCTTAATTTATTTTTGATACCGCTATTTTAACTTCCGTGAGAACCCGAGGACTAAAAGGTCACTTTTCGCACCTTTAAACCGTTTTTTTTGAAAAAAATCGCAAAACCAAAAAATCCTACGTCTTAAAATGACCAAAAAAAAGTCTCTACAAGATAGCTTTAAAACATCGATACCCATTTTTGAGTTTAAAATTTCAAATCGTCTCAGCGAAGAGCATTCAATACTATACGTCCCGGAGCAGATTCGACTATACCATAATGGAAAAAATGTCTAAGAATTTTCTGTAGAGTAGCCTCACGTATGTTTCAGACTGATTTGAATTTTTTTTGCAAAAATAAGTACTGTAATTAAGTGCTGTAATTCCCAAAAAAACGCACAAATAATTTTATGCAAAAAGTTACAGCGTACACTTGGTCGACGATGATCCCATTATGTATAAGAGTCGAAAAAACCGTTTAAAGTCGATCAGGCACTGCAGTCTGCAGTGCCTGACGGGCGGCTGAGAGTTAATAATGGAAAACGCGTGGGCGTTCGAAATGAGATAATAATTTGAATCACTTTTCAGAAAAGTAGATTTGGGAAATTTAATCTTGAAATTTGACGTCATTAATGACGCACTCGGAGTTATTTTTAATAAAAACCTTAAACGCCCACGCAATTTGGGCGATATGGGCTCTTTCAACAATATGAGCACTCGAAGGAATTTAGCTAAAATCGTGAAATTGCGTAGGTTTTTCGGCGATATGAGGCATTCCATTGTATACAATTTTTGGTATGTATTTTGAGCATTTAAAGTGAGAACTAATGTAACATAAACTTGTAGTTATTCTTTGAAAACTCAAATTTTGAAAAAAAATGTTTCATCAAATAAGTCTTTAGAAACGACTTCATTTTGGGTTCACGAACCCTTATATTTTACCGTTTGAAAACGAAATATATTCAACAAAATCGATTCTGGTCGACATAAAAACGAGATCTGGGCTGGAATTTACGCAAATGTACCCCAATAATATAACTTTTAGCTCCACACTTAATTAAGTTTACTTTTCCAGTTATGACGCAAATATATTCAAGTGTTACAACTCAGAAAATGTGACCCGAAAATATTAAATTATGAACCATAATTTATTGGTAAAAATCCACCAGAGGAATTAATCAAATTCTGTTACGTAAGCTTAATAAAAAATCGTAAATTAGCGGCGTAATATCGAATACCTACTCGTTGTTTTTTTCTCATCTTACCCCATCTAAATAGGTAATTGACGAACTCATTACAGGAGGAGGGGCGATATCGCCAGCCAAATATCACCGAATTTGCCGAAATCGCCGAATTTGCCAATATCGCCGAATTTTTTGAGATTTATATCTCAAATTACTTTTTGAGCGTCAGAATTGACTTTCTCAAATCTAGTCTTTTCAACTTTTATTTGATTGCCTTTGGTGGAGTATTTAATTCCACGCATTTTGGTGATTTACTTCATACAAATCTTTTGTGAAATTCCTTATAAAATTCAAAAATTGTTCGACATATGACGTCATTTCGAACGCTTACGCGTTTTTTTCATTTTTTGATTATTCCTGTCCCCATATTGCCGAATGTGCCAATATCGCCGAAATTTTTTGGCAAAAAAACATTCGGCGGTATTGGGCCCCCTGCACCTAGTTGCAAGTTCTAGGTATTATCTTGAATGTACCCGAGTTGATTAAAGTCCAGGATTTACTCGGTAGATTTTGACATAATTTATGACGTAAAGAAATTGTTCGAGAAAAGCAAGGGAAGGTCCTCTAGATTGAAATTAAGGGAACGGATCATTCTCATGGGGAAATTAACCTTTTTTCAAGTCCTTTCAAAAGTATAAGGTGAAAACTATCAGTTCGTTTGAGTACTGGATTTTGTTACTTATGATAAATCTATAAGGGGTTCTGCTGGTTTAAACGCTCACCTTCAAAAAGCTCAGCTTAAATTAGCAAATATACAGATCAGCTGACGCAGTAATGTTAAATAATTTTCTTTAATTTTTATCTGAAATCTACCTGTATTTATGGAAACCTGTATTTATGGTACCTGTATTTATGGAAATTTCATGTTTTTAATTATTTTTCGAGAATAATCGCGATTAAAAAACCTTGATATAATCCTGATTTATCCCTACTTTGGGTCATTTAGAGATGTTTTTCCGATTTTACATAAAAAAGTGATTTCTATTATTAATTCTGATTGGTCAGGTGGTTTATTGCAAGTGCTTCATCTGTCCAACACCGTCCAATTTACCTTGTTTTCGCCTATTTACCCGCTCCGGCACAAAAGAGAAATAAAAAAAAATTAGTTCAAAAAAATCGTTGGCTAGTAACTGTGTGAGAAAACTTTTCGGAAATTTACAATAAAAAAACAGGTAGGAAATAAATCGAGACATAAAACTGCAGTAGCAGGTCAGTTGACAATAAATTGGGAGCGGATAACTGCGGTGATCACCATGGGGGCGTCTGCCCCGCTGAGACCCTGCGAGTTAAGATGACAGTTTACGTTGTCTGAGTGCATATACTTTTCCTATTGGTTTTTTTACCCAAAAATAAGCCGGAGATAAGTTTCATCTGGTTTTAGAAAAATGATGGATTTTCAGAAAATATATATCTATAAAATAATCAGGCTGTTATAAATGAAAGATATTCCAAAGTTACTTTTCAATAATTTGCATTTGTATTTCATAAAACATATAATAAAAAACACGTTATTCGAAAACCTGCCCATTCACTCGGAAAATATTAGTTTTTTTTAAGAATAAAAATGCATGGTTTTTTCTTGGATAATAACAAATGGCAGGCTGGCACTGGTAGCACAAATTATGCTTCAGAAAGATATAATTTGAAAATGTATATCATTTTTGTTATTATTATTAAGTTTTACCTACTACATTATTATATTTTTTAGGGTTATTTTACTTCACAGCGTGAGTTTTTTTGAATGGGCTGTTTTTTACCCATGTGGCTAGAAAGCCAAAAATGACTATACCTTGCTATCGCATTCGGGAAAACTCACGGTGTTTAGTATCCCGGCATAAAACGTCAGAAAAAATATTTTTTTAAAAACTGGACTTAAAATTGTATTTTTAAATATTTTTTTCAAAAACAACGATTTAAAATTAAACTTAAAGTGACGCTTGTAGCAAGCGGCTTGCTCATTAGAAGTGACAATTTTTTTCAAATTTTGGTTGTTACTTTGAATGAGTTCTCGATGTACATGTACTCCAATAAAACGGGCATTTTCAATTTTTAAATAATGATAGCAAATTGAGAAAGAGCGCGAGACAAATCGAGATACTGTCATTCTAGAGCACTTTTAAAAAAAATGTAATTTTACTTAAAAATATCAATTTTGGTTACATTTTGAACTTTTGATTTTTGTTACATGTAACATGTTACTCTTGAACCGTTAAAAAGCTCAATTAAAATCTACAAAATTCCTGATTAACTCATGGTCATGGTAGATGCTCGCCCGCTGAGCCTCCTGCGAGTTAATTTGACAGTTTACGTTGTCTGAGTGCCTATACTTTCCTATCAGTTTTATTCCGACCCGTATGGAGGCGAGAGTGGGTTATTTTACCCTGCGGCGGGGCATGATAAGGGGCGCCCCAGAGCAGATACGATATAATAACCTGATTTGGCTATTTTGAGTTATCAGAAAACAACCACCTTATAACTTTTACTTCAACTAAAAAACTATCTTTTATAATCCAGGACACCCTAGACGAAGTGATTGCAAAGAGTAGATAGAGTTATAGAGATAGCAGCCAAAATGGGCCACACTGTCAAGAAACGATCGTACCCATTTTCAGAGGTAGGGTTATTAACGCATAAATACAGTTACTCCCTTGCGCTACTAGAAAGCCCGCTCGGGAGGTTTTTCTGCATGAAAAAGAAAAATTTTGAATTTTAAACTTTACATTTCACGATCTAAATGTCATTTCTTAAGCCGGCCGAGCAGACCGAAGAACTTTTGGACGTTGTGAATTATAACGAGGAGTCTGAAAATGAGCTCGGGGCATCAGAGAACATCACGTAAGTTTTCACCGGTTAACTTTATACAAAATATTTACGCAAAATTCTAGCGATGAATCGGGCTATACATCTTCTCCGGCAAAAAATACCCCTCCTAGATTTCCACAAATCAGCCATGAAGTCCCAAAATCTCTCCCTCTTAGGAGCCCATTATCAGCGGGGCAAATTTCACCAACACCAAATTATTTTCCCTACACTCCTTTTGCCTCAGCTGGGACAGGATCACTTCTGACCCCTGGCTTGGCTGGATTGTTCAATCCGGGATTTCATAATCCGACCTGGATGCTAGCGCAGAGATTGATGCACTTGAATGCCTTACAAATGTCACAGAGAAACCCGCAGAGTAATAACGAACAAAATGAACCTCTTAACTTAGTGCTACCGCAAAATCCTTCGAAACGACAAAAGGTTAATATTTAAAAACCTTAAAATTTCCAAAGAAAAGTTACATAATTTTTGAAACGCGTGAGTTTCAAGTAGCGTCGAAACTTCAGTTTATTTGACCAGTTTTGAAGCCTCAAACACAAAAAGCATGGTTTCAAATCACCTCAAGTCTCGACACCACTTAAAGTGCGATATAAATTTTTGTAAATTCCTGTAATAAATTTTCATGATTAAAATTCTTTTAAATGTTTTAAAAAAAACACGAAATCTTTGATGATCTTGCGATTTACGGTATTTTCCCACGAAAATTAATTTTGCTATCAAACCAGTTGAACCTCCTTAAATTATCGCAAATGCCCCTTCAGAACGGCAACTTGCAAACGGCACTTTTCCATCAATAAAAGACACTGTATATACGCCATACATCCGCAGATAGTAGTTCCCACAGAATTAAAATATGACTATTTTTGATAATTTTAGGCTGTAGTGCAAATTTTAAAGATCACAAAATGTCTGATGATACATTCAACGTTAAAATTTGAACTGATGACAAAAATAAATTTTCTTGGAAAATTTTGAATTTTAGTTTAATTTTGATTGATTGAAATTTGAACCAATCAGAATCTGGCATTTCGACCTACTTTTGCAATCCAATTTTATTGATGATTTCAACTATGTAAACATTAAAAGATGGATATAATCAACTTCTAATTTTTTTCCGTACAAAAATTTATAAATTTTTAAAGTCACGACTTTTAGCTATTTTAACTCTTCGACTAATTTTTATTTTTAAGCTGGATTCACCGGTAACTCCTATGGTACCAACTGGGTTAAATAATCTTTGGCTTTGGAATAATCCAATTGCCCTAGATATCCTCCAGGCTTCGCGAAACGCATCAGATCGGGACTCAAACTTTCCGATCGAATCCGATTCGATCCAAGCCAAACCATCCGCTGGAAATAATAACAAGTAAGAATAACTTATATATGAATATTTTAGCCCCTATTTTTTCCGGTCTAGGAAACCAAATTAAATGTTGCAGAAAATCAAACATTTTCGCACATTATGGAGCGGAAAAAGATAGGATAAATATTTTCAATGGAGGGCAATATCCAGTGCACTAATGACGAATAAATATTTAATAAAAATACTACATGTATATTTTAGATAATTGAAAAAGTTTAAAGAAAATTGCTTGTAGTAGGCAATATCTAGGCTAGAATTTATGCACTAGGCCAATTACTACATCAACTCACGCCTAGGACCATGTCAGTTATGAAAAAATTAAGTTCGAAAATATTTCAGCTCGAAAAAAATATTTGAATTTAAAAATATTCCTATCTCGAAATCTACATGTTTTGGGTCACAGAATTTTTTGTCAAAAATAACTCTGAAATTTAATAATTCTTAAAAGTTTTATATTTTGATTTTTAAAATTCAGTAAACATCTCAAAGAATCAAGAATTTAAATTTTTACCAAAAGTTCTGTCTTCAAATTTTAGTTTTCTGCCCAGATTTTCTAATTTTTTGACCACGAATATTCTTGTCAATTTTGCCTAAACTCTTAACTATTATTTTAGCTGGCCTCATTCCCCAGTTCGTCTAGTTCGCCCTACGGCTGAAAGCGACTACCTTCCTGGAAATAATTTTTCGACGCCAAAAAGTTCCCAAAATCTAAATCCCGAGAGCGGAATTGGCGAAGAATTAATCGACAACAGTTCGAGCCATGGTAGCCCAAATGGCTCCGAAGGTACAAAGCAATTTACATGTAGAATTTGTGAATTTAACTCGATGAGTCTCACCGAGTTAAAGAATCATATTCGAATACATCAGTTGCCTTGTGTCTGCAATTTTTGTGGTAAAGGATTTTCGAGAGCTTGGCTTTTGGAGGGACATATTAGAACACATACTGGTGAAAAGGAAAATGGAGTTAACATCTTTCGATAACATAAATTTTTTGGACAAAGGACTTTTTCAAATTGGCGTAAAATCTAAATTTCGAGAGGGTATTTAAACTGTTAAAAATGGTTTAAATCTGTTTTCGAAATTAATTTTACGGCATTCATTTTTATTTTAGTGAAGATGTGCAAAATATTTTTTATTCTCGAGAATACTTGATTTTCGGCCAAAGTTCCTCAGAAAATTGTTCCTACAAGTGATAAAAACAGTATTTTGAACCTTGAAACTCTCGAGATAGGTGCTTCTAACATTACTAGATCTACTTAACGCCTATAATAAATCGTTTCAAGGTCAAAATTGTTTTAATAGAATCAACTTAAATCTCAAACCTGTTGTTAACTCCTTTAAAGCCATTCAAATGTAAAATTTGTGATCGAGCATTTGCGGACAGAAGTAACATGCGATCACACATGGCAACTCACGGTAATTATTTACGCTTCAAAAGAAATTTTTTCTTCAAAAGATCTTTTGGTCAAATTTTTATTTTTCAGAGATCAAATCTGTTACATCCACAGTGTAGTTCTTTCACAACTTAATTGCATATGATTTTTTTATGAACAGTGAATTTTGAAATTTGAATTAAAAAGATTAACCGCGTGAGCTTCAAGTGGTGTCGAGACAAAAACCGATTCGACTAAATCTGATTTTGCAGCTTTCGAATTTTGAATTTTATGCAATGAAGAAATTATTTGAAAAATCAGATGTAAAATTATATTCTAGTTTAATAGAGCTTTTTAAATAATAACTTTTTGGCATGACTCCACTTGAACCTCAGGCGGTAAATATCGTAATTTTGATAATTTACGCAATTAAATAAAGGACGTTTATTTCAATATATGATATTTAACTGGAATTAACATTTATCATGTTAAATTGACTTGTAATCAAATTTATTCTGAGAAATTTTATATGTTGCGTTGTTTTTTTTACGATAAATAGATTCGAAACAAATTTTTATCATTTTAAATACAATTTAAATTTTTTAAGTTGAAATTTTTAAATTTAAAATTTTGTGTTAAAACAAATTAGGTCAGTTATTCATTTTTCACGGTATCTCAAAAAAACACAAACACTTTTTTTTTACTTGTTAATGTTTTTATTTTAATTTCGTCGTACATTTTAAACTCAGGCAGAAATGTGAGATTTTTTGTTATTAAAAAACTCAATTAAGTGAATTAATTAATAAAATAAATCATAGAGAATTGCTAAAATCAACGCTCCAGAGACAAAGGCACCCTACAAATACATTTTGTACTTAGTTCGTTTCGGAGCGTTGATTATAGATATAAAAACACGTTTTTTATGAGAAATTTTCCCTATTTAATAATAATTTAACTTTTAATTTCAGATCCGACCCGTCGTTTCGAATGTGAATTTTGTCACAAATCATTTAGTCGAAAATCCGTTTTACAAAAACATCATAAACAGCGGGTTTGTCAACGTCGTCTTCATGCAATTGCTGATTGCTGATTTCTTAGGATTCGAGCCGATTTAACTCTCAGGTGTCAAAGTTAAATCTTCTCGCACACCCTCGACATGTGCGCATTTCTCACACATTAGTATCACTTCCGTGTCAAGTCTAATATCTGCTATCGACTATTCCAAACCCCCTAGGGGTTAAAAAGGCGTAGACCACTTTCTACCTGTTAAAAATGTTAAATATTATTCATTTGTTAAATAGTAACAATTTTCTTCATATTTGTAAAAACAAACGAAAACCCAGGTTCAAACTGTTGTAATTACTGCAAAACTGCGGTATTAACCTCTTAAAAAGGCTGGTTTATACTGGTTAAGAGGTCAATCGCAGTCTTCTTTCTTACTTCATAAACTGTAATATAAAATTCATTGCAATATTATTATAATTATTATTAATAAATTGTTAAAAATTATAAAAAAAAACAAGGACTATCGATTTTGATATGCATCATGAAATATTTTTAAAAACATTGATGTTTCAACAAAATTTCAACATTGATTATAGATTTTCTATTTATTTCAGTTTTATGAGAATTTCGAACAAATAAATTGGAAAAATTTTTTCTAATTTTCATATAAAAAAAGTTTCCCAATTAATTTTCGATTTGAGTGAAATTTTGAAAAATTATGTTTTTGAATAAGTTCAAAAAAATTGAAATTTATTTTAGACTTTTTCATTAAATTTCACAAAAAATTAGGTTTCGAAACAATATATTTTATTTTGAAGCTTTAAAAAAAAACTATCTTGGAAAAAATAAGTTGAATAAATAAGTTGGAAAAAATAAGTTTGAAAAACATATCTGTTTTCAATTGATTTTTCCATAAAAAAAGTCAAGTGCTCTGATTGTATCTTTATTCAGTGTCTTAAATTGAAAGTTATTGTTCTCAGGTCGTCTTTTTACCCCCTGCCGTTTCTCGGGGATTGAGTGCACCCATCACTACTTTGGATATTTCAAAAGTAGGGTTCATTTAACCTGCGGGAGACCGATTTCGTCAATTGCACCCTCCCTATCATTTACAACGGGCTCGATGCACAATAAAAGAGTCAAACGGCGATTTCCAAAAATGTAAATTGAAAATAAGAGAATAAAAGTTTTTTGCCGCCGTCTCATCCTTATTGTCGCACCTATATCTTTACAAGTGGCCGCCGAAGGAGAAATATATTGGGAGCGATTTTATCTCTCGCCTAGTTTCCTTGTTTGTACACCCTAAAGGTATCATGCTGTGACACGAATTACTCTGAGCGGTGTCAGAGAGATATCGGCATTGATTTATATAAAATTGATCTCAAAAAAAACAGAGTATTTTTCAAGGAGCTTGGTTTTTGAAAAATTAATTGATATGCCTATTTTCTGCTGATCCAGGGGGTGTGAATGGTCCGGCCCTAATCGACAGACAGAACAGAATAGTTCGAGAAAAACGCACGCAATTTCAATTTTTTCCTTCGTTAATTTCGAACCCATAAAAAATGATCACATAACATATCCGTTGGCCTATAAATTTTGAATCTGTGACCTCATTTCAACAGGATGTCCGAAAAATTTTTGTGACTTGAAATTTAAGAATCTAGAATTGATTTTAAAATCGAAATTTTTTCAACTTTTTTCTTTAGAACAATTTTTCAAAATCACGCTGTCGGCACACTTCCAGTCTTTTTTTTGAAAAAAATTTTTCATCATGAAAAGTGATGTTAAATATTCACAACACAGGAAAAGTCACTTTTCCAAAGTGGTCCTTATGAGTTGTTTTACTCAGAAGCTCCTAGTGTAAAAATCTTTATAATAAATCCGTTCAATCCAGATTATACACTGATAATATTATGTACTTGAATCTGCGCAGTATATCGATGCAATCTTTGCAAAAATTAGTTACAGAGTCAACTTGATCACAGAATGAAATCTGAACTTTCAGTCATTTTTTCATTTTATAGAAAATTTGTAACTTTATCGTTTTTTATAATTAATTTCAAATTTTCGTGCATTAATTCAGATTCAATCTTTATCTTTTGAAGAATCCCAAAATTAGGAAGATTTTTATATTAAGCTTCACAAATTAATTCTTAATTTTTATTTATGTAGAAAATGTTAAAATTAATGTTTCAAGATAGATGAACCTGATATCATCAACCCCAAGAAGCCGTCCCCGTGATTTTTAAATTATTTGGCTTTAGGTCTTTTTATAATATCAGAATGGCCAAAAAAATCAAAGAGCCCGTAATTGGTATAGTATAAGTACGTACTTAAGTTTGTGCTCACTTTCCAAAGCGCCGCCAAAAAGCCTTTGCAAAATATTTTGGACCCCAATATCTGGTATCTTTCGAGATAAGTAATTGTTATCACTAAGTTATAGTTACTTTTTATTTAATTTGCCACTTTATCATAAATGTTTGGGAAAGCTGCATTGATTTTTCATTTAAAAAGTTCAAATGACGATACCATGGATTAGATACAAATTATATTTAATCTATAGTACAATGTATATCATATATTGCATTTCGAAAAAAAATTGTGGGTAGATCTTAAAAATGCAAGGTTCGCAAGGCTATATTATCTACATATTTCGCCGGCTTTTGACAAAAAAACAATTAAAATTTGCATTTTAATTTTTCAGCTGAGCGATTATTCCAAATCAACACATGTCAAACAGAATATGCTACTAATGGGTGCAAACCTGGTGCACTGGATGTAATGAACTTTCTCCTTGTCCGGATAATTATTATTTCATTAGTCTGTATGACATTTCATCATTTCTAACATCATCTCAGATGATTCATTTGCCGCTATTCAACTCTTCAAATTTTACTACTAAAGGGCATTCCAATTTTTCAGAATTAAGAGGGATACCCGACGGGCGCTAGATCTCGTGACTCAGATACAGCAGAAGGCTAATTTTAGCTGCATTCTCATTTTTGAATTTTGACCAAAAAGTTTTTCGAATTTTGCATGATTTTTCGATTTTTTCAAAGTTATTTTTCAGGTATTTAGCCTCATCGCATAAACTAGAAATCGGATCTGATCGATTAATTTTTGTCGCCTCTTTTAATTTGGAGGCCAATGCCTGAAAGAACAGAAAATTTTTTATTTTTACTCAAAAAAAGTTTTCGAATTTTTTTGAAAAACATATTTTTGCCGACTTTTGAAGTTACCCAAACTTTGAGCATTCGGAATCAAAAACTACATCAAATATCGAAAAATAATGCCTTATTTTCCTTCGTCCTTCAATTGTGAAAACACGCTTTTTTTGTTAAAAATTTTTGATGGCACTTATTCGAATGAAGTTACAATAACGGCGAATGTGCCAAAAATACCCATTTTGAGCACTTTTTCGACTATTATCGACGAATAAGATAAAATTTCAAGGTTCCGACTCCTTATCCTCCTCTAGTTTTGAAATTAAGTAACTAACACAAAAAAATCCGTTTTCACCTCGCCAAATGAAGTTACACTGAAAAAACTAAAAAACGAGGGGGTGTGCATGTCTGATTTTTATGAAGACTTAGAGGCAATCAGAGTGCACTGAATTGCTTCGGGATGTCTACAAAATGTATATCCGATCAAATCCTCAAAAAATCGTTTTCTCGATTTTTTTCTTACAGAAGTATATTTCTTACAGTAGTATTTTTTACAGAATTAATTTAAGTCAAAAAATTTAGTTTGTTAAGATTTGGCCAATAAAACTTCGAAATATCGGCTTGACGTAAGCCAACTTTATGTTCAGTGTTTCACTGGCTTTCGTTTGAGTTTATTTTCGAAAAAAACGGAACACATTTTTTTTCCAAATTTTTCGATTTTTTTTGTCGAAAAAATCATATTTTCAACTCTGCATCGAAATTTGGGAAAACATGCAATAGGGTCCTTAGAAATGCCACAAGATGTACTTTAAAAATTCTAGGCCCATTTGAAACTAAACTTTCGGATGAGATGGATTTTCTAAGCCAAAAATCCGTTAAACTAGCCAAAGTCAGTTTATTGGACGCAGAGAAAATTCAGACATTCGAAATGGAAGAACGTACGCCAGGAATCTTAGTTTACTCATTCTACGTACCGTCAACTTGGGAGCAAGAATTGTCTGGGAGGAGATTAGATTGTGTTATTTTGCGAAGTGACCTCTGTTACGATGCTGGTGACGATGGATGTAGTGCTCTGTGGCTCTAAACTTTTACGTAATAGAACAACTTTCACGATCATTTTCAGAATTCAGTAATTTGATACAATCCAATCTACGCACTCACATGAACGTATAATTATTATAACCTTACCAAAAAACACTAAAAAGCTTTCTTCTCCGTCAGTTTTCATCATTTTTATTTATTTTTTGTGACAGGCTCCAGATCATCAATACGAAGAATAATCTACACTCAAAACGATGCGCCCGGCAACAAGCGTGGGAATTAATTTCTTCTGTTATGACTCATTTAGAGCTTTTTTTTCGAAATTTAGCTTTTGTCGGACCAAAACTCTAAAAAAACAATTTTCAAGATAAATTTTCGGTTTATACTTTATACAAAATGTATGAAAGCTCAAAACTAGTTCAAAAATAATCTAGAGCGTTTTTTTCGAAATTTGGATCAGACTTCGTTCTGGAGGCATACCTTCGTTCTGGAGGTATAAAGGTTACTATAATTTATAAATATTTGAAACTCAAAAAATTGAATTTGATGAAAATAAAAGTTTTTATTGTTTTTTGTAAATATATTCAAACATTTTTAAGAATTTTGGTGCTATTTTTGAATCGGAGAAGTCAAGAGACAAAAAATGTGGCATGTTTGAAAATTTTAAGCTTTTAAATCTCGATTACAGATTTCGTTTTTAAAGTTTTTGTCCGACAAAAGCTAAATTTCGAAAAAACGCTTTAGATTATTTTTCGTATTGATGGTCTGGAGCCTTACACAAAAAAATAAATAAAAATGATGAAGACTGACGGAGAAGAAAGCTTTTTAGTATTTTTTGGTGAGGTTTATTATACGTTCATGTGAGTGCGTTAGGTTTGGGATGGTATCAGATATTTAAATTCTGTAAATGATGCGAAGAAGTTGTTGCTTTACGTTAAAAAACGGTTTTTTGGAATTTCCAACTTGCTAGTTAGCCCACTCCCTTAGGGGGTTGTATAGAAGCTGGAAAGGCTTTTTCGAACGGCTCATACTTTTTATCCTTTAACCAATCTTAGTAAAAATCTCAGGAATCAGTAGTTCGGTAATCTCTGGAAGACGATTTATCTTCTGACTTTTTCATAGCCATGTTGACACAATCCGGGTAAATTGAGTTAACCGCGAGCATTTTTTTTTGATAAGACCTATTTCTTTTTCGCCTTAATCAAAACAAGTCATTTTCGGAAGTAACAAGCCCTAAAGGGTTGGGGAGAAGTGTTGTAAGGTAATTCCGAATTGGCTGGTAAATCGACAAAAAAAATGCCGCGAAATCGAAAATTCGAAGAATTGAAGTGAGAATTAGACAATTTTAAATGCCATCAAAGATTCCTTGGGGTACGGTTGCTGAAAACGATATTACCCACTATTGGTCCGATTTTGAACAGAAACGTGCTAAAGATTCAAAAAATAATTTTGATGAAAAAAGTTTACATTATTTTTCTCGAATCCGCTGTGATCATAATCATAACCATTAGGTTGCGTAATCATCGTTTCCAGCAACCGTACCTCAAGAGGAATTCTTTTGGTGGCAATAAATTTGTCTATTATACTTATCTATATTCGAATTTCGATTTCGCGCATTTTCTTTTTGTAGATTTACAGCCACATTCGGACATTCCTTTAACAAATATCTTTGCTTACACCACCTTTGGGCTTGTTACATTCCGAAAAATGGACGTTGTTTGAATTAAGGCCGAAAAAAGAAAATAGGTCTTTTTCAAAAAAAAAATTTGCTCGGCGTTACCTCAAATTTATCCGGTTGGTCACAACATTTGCTATGGAAAAAAGTCAGAAGGTTAAAATGCCGTTCAGAGAGTTTAACGAACTACTTTCCTGAGATTTTTTTATAAGTTTCGTATGAAAGGAATTAAAAATATAGTGGAATGAGCCTTCCGAAAAAAAAGGCCTTATCCAGCCTTATAACCAACCCCCTAGCACAGCTGATACAATCCACTCGGAGCGCGGCGACGCTGATAGCAAGATATTAGTCATCGTTTACTTTCATTTTGTAAGACAAGTCAAATCACAGCCAATCAGAGACGCGTATTCTTTTACGCTTCTAGCGGTGCCCCTCGGGTGGATTGTATAAAGGTTTTACGGGAATTTGAAAGGTTCTGCAGCCTTAACTCTCAGCCGCTCGTCAGGCGCTGCAGCGCCTGATTGACTTTAAACGATTTTTTCGGCACTTATACATAATGGGATCATCGTCGACCAAGTAAACGATTAAATTTTTTGCCAACAATTAATTGTGCGTTTTTTTCGGAATAACAGTAACGATGCCTAAATGTGTTTGTCGCAGCACGTTTTTGAATCCGCGCCTCTGATTGGCTTGCCTTAGTTAAGCGATGGGTGTGGAGGCGCGCAAAAGTGCATAGTGGGGACAAAAGAATATAGGGATCGATACTTAATTACAGTACTAATTTTTCACAAAAATCACAAATTCATCCAAAACATATGTGAGGCTACTTTACAAAAAATTCTAATTTTTCTTCCATTACGGTATAGTCGAAAAACGATCACGCGACTGTATAAATGAGAAATAAGATATGCTTTGTCGTGAAAATATAAAGATGGGACTTATTTACACAAGCTCAGTATGTGAAATTGCCCTCTGATTACAAAAACTTTGTCATTTTTTTTTAAAATGTACTGATTTAGCTTTATTTTGATTGGTCTAAATTTAAATTGATCAAAATTAATAATTTCATTAATATTCATAGTAAATGTTTCACTTTGATTATAAATATATTAATTTTAGCTCATTTGTATGCTAAAAACACCCGTGTTAAGAGCCTGATTGCCCGCTATGAGTGTTATTATCTGTTTCGCCTACGCATAAAATATCTGAATGGAGTGATATGATTGGATATATTTAATTTAAAAATTTAAACATATAAAATAAGACTTGCTGGCAAATTTTAGGTCCGTTAACGTTAATATAATGCCATTTGTGTTATGAAAACCCAAGCATTCTTATTAGGAATGAGTAATGGCTGATCAGACCAATTTAACGGTTATTAAATGTGAACACAAAAAGTATTTTGTGTCATTCGAGGGAGACGCGACTCAAGCAGGAAATACTGAATATAGGGCAAGTAACACTAACGTTAATATTTTGCCAGCTAAGATTTTCACAGCTGGGCAGGACTGGTGATAAGGTACGAAGGGCGATTGGGAACAGCGAATCCTTAACGTCCGCGTGAGACCTCTTTTTAAAAGGTGGCTATCCTCTAAGGCGACCTTACTCAAGGTCCCGCAGATATTCATACCTACTTTTCTGTTTTAGTTAACGGTAATATCTTGTGCATTTACATGTAATAATCTTGGTAATCAATAACTGTTTTCTGTTATTTTACGGCATGCACACACCACTCTAAGATGGCCACTTTTTTAGGTCGGTGACCCGTACTTAACAGCGCTTAGTTAAACGTAATGAAAAACCAGTAGATAATGGCATAAAATAATCAGGCGCTGCAGCGCCTGACGGGCGGCTGGGCCATCTTTAACTGAGTTCTTACCCGAGTTAAGGTTATGAAGTTATCTTAGGGTCATTTATTACAGCGATTACACGATTTTTAGCTGAAGTGATTCCAGTTCCAATATTGCCGAATGTGCCAATATCGCCGAATGTGCCAATATCGCCGAATGTGCCAATATCGCCGAATGTGCGAATATCGCCGAAAATGCTCAATATTGCCGAATTTGTTTTTTGAGATTTTTATTACAAATTACTTTGTTGGCGTCACGAATGACGTCATTTTTAAGATTCAATTTCCCAAATTTACTCTTTTTAACTTGTATTTGATTGCGTTTTGCGGAGTAATTAATTCTACGCATGTTTGTGATTCACTTCATTCGAACCTATTGTAAAACACCTTATAAAATTAAAAATGTGGTCTAATTTATATTTTTTTTAGCGTCGACAAGTTAGGAAAATAAAAAATCCAAAGTACCGAATGGCTCGTTCAATCAGAAACGAGCTTCGAACCAGGGTTGTGAAAAAGATGGCTTTTGCGTTGGTTTTCGATCCCCTTTTGCGTAGATTTAAAAAGAATACGGATTTGCACGCAGGTACACAGAATAAATTTTCAAAACGATCAAGAAGTGCTTATCTGACTAATTGTGGTAGAAAAAGAACATCTGTTGAGGTAGAATAAGGCCACCAATATTCTTGTGTTGTTCAATATTTTCCTAAAAAATAATATCGATAAAAATTCGTTCTTGACCCAAAATGATAGAAGACCACCCCTTTGATGAAATATCGTTCCTTCAAATAAGTTACTGGTCTAACACATTTAAAAAAAAAATTAAAACTGTACGGCTACTGCAGCTATCATCATAGTCAAGCCCAGCACTTTTAATGAGTACTTTACGTGGAGACTCTTTTGATAAATTTTAAACTTCTTTTTCGTCTGGCGGAAATGGATCATGGTTGGAACAGGTGCTTGGTGACAGATTCAGCTGCGACTAGTTGGTCTTTAAGCTCTGCCGTATTAATGGGCTCAATAGGCTCAAATAGTGCAGATCAGCCCTGAATGCAGTTGCTCTCAACTTCGTACACCTGCGAGGCAAATTGCCTCAGGCAACAGTTGCCCATCCTTAATTACCATATTTAAAAGCTTACGAGAAAATCTGTAATGTACAAACAAAAAAAGAATATTGAGCTAGAGGAAATCAACGTTCGTGACTAGACTAGACCAGATCTTAAAATTTTCCGTGACGCCAACTATTGAATAAAGCACATCTTTACAAAATAAATTAAATATCATCAGGGAAGCTTCAAGTCAGGTTTGCCACACTAAAGGACCTCTCCAATCAAATTTCTAACAAAAAATAAAATTATATAGGGTAACATTTTCAAAAATGGGCATTTGTGGGTTAAATGTTTCTTGAAGAGAAACAAAAACCTCCTTAAAACCACTTAAATTAACGGAGCTTCAAAAACAAAATGAATTTATAAGTCACACTACTGTATTATTGCAAAAAAATTCGGGAGTTGGTTTGACCGTGTCAAATCTGAAGCTTATTATATACGAATGTTTAGACCAAAATTAACATTCAAACCAATACCCAGAATATTTCAAACTTTTTTGAAAAAGGGCAAAAATTTTTTTTTCTTTTTAGACCCGAAAAAGTTGGCATCAAAGATATTGAATTTCTAGATTTAGTTAAACTTGACTTTTGTGTTATTTCTGTGGTTAAAATTAAGTTGTAGAAAAATTTTCCTGAAAATGATATAGATTATCGAAAACGTTAGCAATAAACAAAAATGAATAATTTGTGGTTAACTCCCACAGTCTTTTTACGGTCATGCGTGACCGTGACCGTTTATAATCGCAATTTAGGACCCTTAATCATTCCATTATGAATATATTTACAAAGTAATCGATCGACTATTTAAATAATTTACGTTTGTGCGTTTTTTTTTCTAGAATTTTTACGTATTACAGTACTTATTTTTTGCAAAAAAAATTAAACCATCAAAAAAAGACTTGGAGCGAATCAGAAAAAAATTCTAAGATTTTTTTCCCATTACACAATAGCCTGAAAATGATCACGTGACCCGTATATTCAAGGAATAAGGTTGGGCAAAATAGTACTGTTGTTTTTTCAAAAATTACTTAAATCAATTTTGAAAAAAATGAAGTGGTTCTTTAGAAGTTTTTAAGACTTTTTTATCATTACACCAAAGACCAAAACGATCACGTGACCTTTAATCAAGAAATAAGGTTTTGGTTTAAGTACATAAATAGTAGTCAGATTTAGCCGAAAAATTTGTTGGGTATAAACACCTAATTTAAGAGTTTGAACATATAGTTTCTTCTAAATAGGTCACTGATCTTATTTTTCAAAAATAAGGATAAATATATGACATATTTCAGACCTTATTTTTGAATTATTTCGTCACGTGATTTCATCGGACTGTACCGTAATGAGAATAACGTCTTGAAACGTTTGAAGTTGACCTGGAATTTTTTGGCGTGATTGGAGTACTTTTTCAAAATACCGTTATTGTTACCGTATATCAAATTACCGTTAACTTCAAAGTTCATCGTAGAGACTCAAAAGTACCTCAAAAGAATCGGAAGAGTCACTTTCTGATGAAAATATTAGCAACTATGGGTCAATTATGTACTGAAAGGTCGCCAGAGAGCAACAATCTTCTGTGAAATCTCAGAAATTTGACTATTTTTTTGCTCTCTAGTAACCGTTCAGTACATAATTCACCATAGTTGCTAATATTTTTATTAGAAAATCGACTTTTCCGATTCTTTTGGGGGTACTTACAAGCTTCTACGATGAACTTGAAATTGGCCTTGAACCTTGTCATAAAAAAATATTCTTTTCAATTTTTAAGGAAGCTGATTTTGTAAAAAATTTAATCAAACATGCAATTTTTTGCAGTTTCAGCACCCAAATTGGTGCCGGTTTATTACTGCAAATTAAAATGTCAAATTCAGCCTCAATGCGTATCCATTATGCCCTTAATTGTGTGAACCGTGCTAAAAAGAGAGATTTTATATTTTCTTATCACTATTTGATGCCTTTAAATTACTTTTTTCACATTTTTGTTTTGATACGATTGTAGGAAATTATCAAAATTACCATATGATCAAGTGAAAAATATATGTTAATGATGAACGAAGGTTATACGCTTGATTTAAACACCACGGTCACGCGTGACCGTGAAAAGACTGTGAGTCCAGAAGTTGTTCCGGATTGTAGGAGTTAATGGACGCTTCCATGTAAGGACTTAAACCAAGGCTTTATCGGATTCTTCATTGTTATACCAGAAAATTTCAAATTTTATTAACAGAAAATCGAACATCGAAAATAGCTTATAATAATTTCTAATGGCAATTGCCTGTAGAAAATATAAATTATTATTTTTGGCTATGGAAATACAGCTTGAAAAACAGTGGTTGACCATGTAAAATAATCTGTAGCATTCCTGGTTTATTATCGATATTTTATACAGACCAATTATCAAAGTTTACCTACTAAAACTTATTAACTCGTATAAAGAGTGATTTATTACACATTTATTGTGATTGTATAAAAAAACCCAAACTGTTTTAGCTTTAAACTTCAAGGAGTAGTGTTTATCGAAACATTGGTCGGAAATACTACTCAAACGGCTAAAACCTCATTCGTAGTGGTTTTGCAAACTTTGAATATCTTAATTTTGTCGAACTTTTTGATTACTTCATCCAAAAAAAGTAATTTTTTTCTAGAATTTTAATAAATTGTCAAATCACATGAGATTCCTTTCAAACCACCACCAAAAGATTTGGAGTAGTCAACTTTTTCATGACGGTATAATACCGTCGGTTTTCTCAATCAGGACAATTTCTTAACACATGCGTCGTAGGAGAGCAACATTATTTTGACGCTGTAGCGCCTCGCGTGAACATACATCGCATGTGTATATATTTTATACAATAATCAAAATCCGCTCGATAAAATTGAAGGCAATCATTTCAGGGTGAAGATTGAAAATAAATAAATCAAATCGGGCATGAACTGTTAGGCCCTGATTTTTATGAAAATTACTTAAATTTACCACTTTGCTGCCCTCAGTGGAACAATTTTTGGATACCCGCAAGATAATCAACGATCGTTTTTTCCCTTTTCGTATTATATCTAGTATTATTATCATTTTTAGCCAAACTGTTTTGTAAGCACTACCCCCTTGAGTTGTAACCACACTTGCTCAAAATTAATTTTAGTTTCTAGGAAGAACTTGATATACAGTTTGGTACCCATCACAATAATTAATGGGTTAATTCACTCAGTGTGGTCGATGAACTTAGGACAATAATGCTTTTTGTCCAAACGAAATAGGCAATTCTTATCATGTTTGTCAAATTGTCTTATCTGGAAGTCTCCTAGCATTGAACTCATGTTATGAGGACACAACCTTAAAGTCTCAAAAGTCTTTGGAAACAAATTGTAAAAATGGTTTGATTTGGACAAATTTTTTTTAATTTTTGTACAAAAATGTATGTATAATAAATATGGTCTATCTGATCTGGCTATATTATTAATTAGTTGAATGAGTCGTTTCCAATAACTAAAATGCTTAACCTACGCAAAAATGGGATAAAAACCCACACAAAAGCCATCCCTTTCACATTCCTCCTATAGAGTCACTTAGGTTGAGAAAAGGATATAATATACTTGTTGAGTTTCCAATTTCTTAAGACTTTGGCTGGACTCCGGATATAAATATTTATGGGCTGAGTAACGTGACCAAATCTGAAGGTACATTGTACCTGGTACAATAAAAAAAAGGCGGAAGAGGAAGAATTATCAGAATAAGAGAGAATTATCTAAAATTCTTATCTTTCCAATTTATATTTGGCTTAATTTATCGAATTCTAAATATTTCTTATTTTATTCTTAGAATTCCTCCTCATCCGTTCTTTTTTATTGGACCATTTTTCACGTGCCTTCTCTTTTTTTGGTCCTCTCAAAACCGTATAAAAATGAAAACTCAACGAGTACGTGTATATTGTCGTCATATTATGACTCATAATTTATGATATGCAAAAGAAACAAGTTGTAGAAAAGCAGGCCGTTACAGATAATAAAGTCTAAATATATCGACATATGCTGCAACTGATCTGGTTCTTAATTCTCGAGTGGAAATTCCATGAAGTGACGACATTGTCGTCAACTAATTTAGTGTTTTACAACTTGCTATGAGTAGAGCTATAAAATAGCTAGACAAAGATTTAAATAATTGTTCTTTTATTCCAGTAAATTTGACGCATGAATTGACGGTATTTGATTTCCGGTTGAGAACTTTGCAACTGGGTTTTGTAGCATTAATGCGTTATAGTTATCACCTGTCCCGACAAACGGAAAATATGAATTATGATGCCCATGAATAGGACAAATACTCTTATGTGGTTTTCTAGAAAAAAGTCACGTCATTTAAGGAGTGTTGTAGGGTCTCCAAATCAAATATATTTGCATTTGAAACGCGCATAACGAAAAATTCTACCTATAGTAAAAACAATTTAGTTACACATTGTACAAGCTAAGAATCCCGAGATTTAAATCCACATATCCCTTTACACCTTTTGGGTGATTTGAAAGATGTAGGTTGGGGGAGCCAATCCTAACACTCCTGAGACCCCTTCTAGCCACTCATGAAGGCCGCTTTCTCTTCTTTCAGCCTACATCTATCAAATCACCCAAAAGGTTTAAAGGGATATACCGATTATATGATATACGTGAAATTGTTATCTGCCTTAAACATCAGTTAACCGAGCTTAACCAAACAACTGCCTTCCTGCTTATAACTTGAATACTGTGTTCAGCTCAAATTTTTGAGATAAAACCAGTTCACGAGGTACTATAAAATAAGCTTAGCCAAGTCGCTATCGATCCAATTTTTTTTTTGTTAAAAAATAAATTCTAGTTCTGAAATTACTTCCACGTACAGTATGTCACATACTATATGTGACATACAGCCCCTGGCCCCTTAAAGTGCAAAAAAAATCCAAAAAAGTATGCACTTTAAGGGGTCAAAGGGGATTATGCGCACTTTAAGGGAAAATGTTTTTTTTTCTAGAGCCAAATTGTTTTTTTCTTGATATATTTATGTTTTTCAATTCTTTGAATAATTTTCTACAAAAAACGAATTGTAGTTTTCCGAATTTCTACTTTCAAAGACTTAAAAATTCGAATTTAAATTTTCTAGTTTTTGAGAAATTTGAAATTTCTATAGCGTCAAAAATCCCGATATAAACTTCTTGCTCAAAAGTGCTGGTGAGGTGATTTACACACCTTTGTGACTTATACACCTTTGTATGTAAAGCCTCAATTGGCAGGTTACAAACGGTTTCTAGAGTACCAATAATTCTAGCAATTACGTGTCTCTGTATTTGTGTACCAAATTTTTCAAAAAAATAAGTAGCCAAATAAGACTGCGTTTTTTCCGACCGCTTTCTACATATATGTATATAAAAATCATATATTTCCTTTTTTGTGCTAATGGCAAACATTACGCTTTGCGTATTTTTTCTTCATTTTTATTTATAAATTTTCATACAAAACCTTATAATATAACTTCTATCATATAAGTTATATTATATAACTTATATTATAT
>SCLH01000027.1:87354-103218 GCA_004367855.1 Oikopleura vanhoeffeni
ACTTTAAGGGGTCAAAGGAGATTATGTGCACTTTAAGGGGATGCACTTTAAGGGGTCAGGGACTGTACTGTTTTTTTCAGTTTTTTTGTGACAAAAAGTATACCGGTCTGACTATACATGATGAATATCAATAATTCCGATATAGTAATACTCAAGCGCTCCACTGGAATGCTATTGGCGTTTTTTGACATGGGGCGCTCTTGAGATCGATTTATAAAATTATCAAAATTTGAATTTGCATTTCTCAATGTCGCATAAAATTTTTACAAACATTTTTGAATCTCCGTGGTCGCTTTGATTAAAAACACAATCAAAAGTTTCAAATTTTTGATTTGAAATAACTTTTCGTATTTTTTCAATTTTTTTAGGACTAAACTGTCATCGTAAAACTCATTAAAATATAACAATTCTGTTATTTATTATGCATCAAAAGATAAGGTAGAGAACCTACAACCTCCTTAAAAAATTTGATTGTCAGTTCTGAGAAAATTATAGAATTTTCGAATATATTTGCAACTTGAAGAGTCCTAGAAATCATTAATAATTTTTTTTTAATTATCAAAAAATGTTAAAAACAGCCGTGTTTGTACCTAATTGCATTTTAAATCTCAATTTTCGAAATTTTTATCAAATTTATTTCCAATTTCTTGAGCTGAACAGAATCGAATGAAAATGTACACAATTTTTAACTCATTGCAATCCGCATTTCAGGCCAAAAGAATACTGATTTAATGTTTTAAAATAGGATAGCTAAAATGCCTGAATCTAAATTTCGAATTTTTAGATTTTAGTTATCTTATTAGAGGTCGAAAATTTCGAGATAAATTTTCGTCAAAAATATTTTTCTATTATGTTGTCAAAATAATAAAATGATCAAGCATTCTGAATGCTGCATCCATCCAATTATATATATCAAGGAAGGCGCTTCACAGCAGAAAACTTATAGGGCACTGATCCGCTTCCAATCAAAGTGCCTCTCAGTAGTAATCAGGGTGTCCACAGCGTTTACATTACCGCTGTTAGTAACGACTAATCCGACTGAGTTTTGGATAGCTCAAAATGACCACACATAAAGATAAACCAACAGAAAAACTGCCCGGAATCATACCAATTTCTGCTTTTCCTTCAAGAAACATTTGAGATTTATTATAAGTTAATGAAGAAAAAATTGGAAAGATAGACCAATTTGTATCTGAATAATTGTTGTCATTTCGAGCCATCTAATAAGTCAATCGAATGAGTCGTTTTCAAAAGCCGAAATGTAAAGAATGTACACACTCTTTTTACTACAGAGGAGCACTTTGGTTTAGAAAATAATGTTTATAGCCAAATTTTGTGCTTCGAAAATTACTATGCACTTCTGCATTTTTTTTGATTGCAATATCAAGGAAATGCTTCAAATACGTCCACCTTAATGGCCATGCCGAAAGCGTTCGGCAAAAGAGGTTGCAGTCGCATATATTTTATTTGAAATTTTATTTTTCTGACGAAAAAATGCTCTTTTAAAATTTTAGGAAAATGCTGATCGAACATTCAATTTTCGGTCTCTGCCTATTCTGGTTTTGTACTTTCTGGGGTCCAGTTTGGGATACGTCCAAATGTGTCCAGGAACTGAGCAGCAGCTTGGAATAAATAGTCATCGGTGCTGACTGATCGTTGCTGACCATAGAGATAGGAATTCATTAAGGCATCGGATGCTCTGGCACCACAGATTTTACTCGAAACAGCATTGATCAATTCAAACATAGCCGCCGGGTTTTCACTGAGAAAAATATTGTCTTCGACACCTTGGGCTCTTAAAATTACTATGAGTTATTCTGAGTCGGTGTCTAGAAAGGCATGCTTGGTGTACCCACATTGGGCCCATTGGTAAAAATGAAAATTATTTTGTGAAAAGTGAAATTTGACCAATCAAACTTAAAAAAAATTGAGAAAATCACTGTATTGAAAAAAATTATATGAAAAAAGTTTTTTCAGCGAACAAATTATCAACTACTGGAATATCACCAGTTGTTAACTGTTATGTACTTACAATGTTGTTAGAGCTCCATAGTTGTAGATGTCTCCATAAGTTCCAACAACCAATGTCGTCACTCCCGTTTGACCAATGGTTCCAACGGTAGAAGTCATATCTCCTAAATCATTAAGAAATCCATCAGTGAAAATTATCATAACCTTAATACAATTTATTAAACAGTATGTACAATTTAAGCTTATAATTTCAGCTCCAGCTAGCAAACCAATTAAAAATGCAATACAACGAAATCACCCAAGGTTATCAAACGCAAGCCAATCATCATGCTGCATGATTCATGCATATGTACTAGCTTGAGCTGAAATGGTAGCTGCTACAATAAAAAATCATGTACATTATAGTTGTTTTTATAGTGCCATCTATTTTTTCAAGAGAAAAATTAGTTGTTAATAACTTAAAGAGCTTAAATAATAATAATCTTAATAACTTAAAGAGCTTAAAGGGAGTCGGTGCATTTTGACAGATACGGATATGCTGGAAAGGCTTTTTCGAAGGCTCATAACTTTTTATCTCTTCATAACAATCTTATAAAAATCTCATGAATAGTAGTTCGTAATCTCTGGAACATTTTACTTCTGATTTTTCTACTTCTGAACCGGTAAATTGAGTTAACCGCGAGCAATTTGTTTTTTGAAAGTCCTATTTCTTTTTCGCCTTATTTCAAAACAACGTTATTTTCGGAATGTCCTTGCAACATCTTGCTCACCACCCCTTGAGCTTGTTACATTCCGAAAATGACGTTGTTTTGAAGTAAGGCGAAAAATAAATAGGACTTTCAAAAAAAAATTGCTCGCGGTTAACTCAATTTACCGGTTGGTCGAACATTCTATGAAAAAAGTCAGTTTTTTTTGTGAATAATTTACAGTTTTGAAGCAAAATATATATGACAACGTTTCCATTTCAATACAAGGTTTAATGTAAATACAATTTCAAAAGTTTTTTCCCCGTCTGATCTAGTTTATCTACTCTCTCGTCTCTTTTCCAATTTGTTGATTTTTGCTTTCTTGTTGTTATTATAAAAAAAATATAATAATATTCGTTTCAATCTCAGAACCAGCCTTCCAAATTTCCGCTCCGCAATGCCAATGTCGATCCTTGCTACGATCCTGCTGATGCGATACTAAAATATATAATATTTGAATAAGATGAACTTTCTAAATATAAAAAACATATAAATAGAGTTATAATTATCTTATAATTTAATTTCTGTTACTCTACTGCAATTACTGGATTTCATATTGTTCTCCACATTATGTATTTTCAAACCTTGTACAATTATTTTTAAGTTAAAAGTTTTTTCCTGCTCGTTGATAAATCTCGATACCATCTGAGATTTTAAACAGAACCTTTTATTGGCAGATTTAACCTAGGTGATTATTTAAAGTTATATCTACCCTGGGTTAGATGCCTTAAAACCATGACAGGTCAAAATGATGCTTGAAGAGCATTTTTTCAATTGTGAAAAAGTGAATCTACTAAATATTATAGTAGAACTTCGGGCATCAACTCTTCTTGCTGCACACAACTACACCTACTTACCATTTATGAAAACCCCCTGTTGACCATAGAGCACCGGATTTCACTCTTCGCCAATTAGAACTTCGAAAAGGGGTTTCCATAAATGGTTAGTTGGTGTAGTCATTTAATAAATGCAATCATAACAAAAAAAAAGTAAATGTGCCAGAGATTACGAACTACTACTTCCTAGAGTTTTATAAGATTGTTATGACGGAATAAAAGTTTGAGCCTTCAAAAAGCCTTTCCAGCATGGCAACCCTCTAAGGATGGGGCGCGATAATAGAGACTTATTAGAAGTTTTTGATACACCTATTTTTAGAGAATTTTCTGCCAAGTTACAGTTTGTATTCACTGCAAAGATTTTTTTGGTTTTGAGATTTTTTCGAAGAAAAGTCGGTTTTTCGGGGTTGAAATTAAAGGTTAAATTAAGGTGACGATAATTAAGATTCTCAGATATCTTTTTTGATTACCCTATTTTGTGAGAATTTGTCACTGAGTTTTTTAACTCCCAGGATTTTTTCTGAATTTTGAATTTTTTTCAAATAAAGTAAGTTTTAGAAATTTATAGTTCAGAATTTCAACAAAAACTATAATTCACAACGTTCTTGAGACTTTGAGAAAAAAATCGAAAAAAATTCAAAAAAAAACTATCATTTGAAACTTAATTCAGCCTAAATATTTCAAGGAGAAGTAGGCTTTTGCGCGAGGCTCCCAAATAAGCTGTTTTGACCACTAAAGGAAGGAGTAGGCTTTTTAGTGCTTTTAGAGACGCCTACAAAACCATTTCTGAGCGTAGGTTAGTCAGATGACTTAATAGTACTGACAACTTCCTCAAGAGTTGTCTACGTATTTGGAAAAAAAATTAGTTATTCTGAAGCCAGGTTTCTCAGAAACTTCACTCGAAAATGTGTAAAGAGCCCAATTATCGTCGCCCACATCCTTAATAATAATATCCTTAGGGTGGCATCGATCCGGAGATTGGTACTTTTTCAGAGCGATAAATGAAAGAAAAAAAATGTGAAACTTATTTTTTATTTTTTATCTTCAATAAAAGTGTCCATTCTTGCGCACGTTATATTTTAATTTCTTAACATAACAATTATGTGAGAAAATATAAAAAACCACTTTTCACGGTACATCCATTTCCAACTAAACTCAACTACAGATTTTTTTTAAAGACGATATTAAAACTTCAGACATTGTCGGGTGTAATGCGCTAAAAGTCTGTTTTTGTGTTGCTATTAAAAAATTTCCTTGATATGAAAGTTTTTTCCCATGAAAATGGTCAAAATGGCAAAAAGTAGAGAAAAACAACTTTTTTGAGATAAAATTGACCTTCAATTGCGTTTTGATATTAATGTTCTTACTATCTAAAGAATGGGCCTATTACACCCACATTTATTTAGAATTTTGACCAGCATAAAATTTAAATATTCCAGTGCCAAATGGCACTTATCGAGTGTACCACCGAGCGTTAAAATTTCATCAATAGTTTAGAAATGAAATCGTGCGACCAACATTATTGACATACGGATATTTAATAGATACCAAACATTAATATGTGATTCTGCCTGATTTTTTTGGAGAGTTCAACACCACTAATAAAAACTTGTTTGCGGAAATTTGAATAATTTTCTAAAAAGTCGACAGAAAATGAGAATAAACATATTATGTTTTTTCAAACAGCAGTCAGAAAATATGTAGACATGCATGAAAAAAGTTAAAGTGGCTATTTTTTAGCTTTATTCATAGATTTCAAAAAACGATCAGAAAAATTTTTGACAAAAATGCGGAAATTTCATAATGCTTGATTTTTGAAAATTTACGAATTCAAAATAAAGTTCGGACTCGAATCTCCTAAAATAGGCAAAAATTTTTTTTAAATAGATGCAACATTTTTCTGGTTCAGCTAACGATATTGAGCAGAAAAGTAAGCCAACTAATAATTTCGTAAGTTAAATGTGCTCCAGTCCTCCGAGTCGATGCCACCCCTATTAATAATAAGTGAGAGTACCTGTTGGACTTAATATCTCGACCTAACTGGTCGCAAGGTAATTTTACTTTATTCTCAATTTTGTTATCGGTTTCATTCCAATAAAATTCGAAAAAAATTTTGATATAAAAAAATTTACGAAATGCAGTATAATTTTCCTTCTATAGGCTCTAACTTCTAAAGTTTTACCCCGTTCACGCGCTGTTGCATGAGTTCACTCTGAATTCAATCTTGAAAATAAAAATAAAAAAAATTCAATTTTCGAAAAAAAAATTTTTCTTAGATTGAAAAATAGGGGTACCTGACGAACGTTATATTTCGGGATCCATATATATTAGAATCTTAATTTTTGCTGCATTCGAAATGAAAAACCCATCAAAGTAATGTTTATAATTTCGGCAACTTTTGTAACTTTTGAATTTACGTATTATCGCTTTTTAAGACAATTTTGAGTTCGCATTGGACTTTTCGAATTCGTCAAATTTTGAGAAATTTTTGGAAAAAGTTACGAACATTATGAAACATTTTCGTTTGTTTTTGTTCAAATTTTTTTTGAATGATTTGTCTCAAATCAACGAAAAAAATTCTTAAAAATAGCCACTTTGACTTTTCGCTTACTTAGTAGATGACATATTTTTTATATGCTTTTTGAAAAATCATATGACATGTTTTTGTGATTTTTTGTCAAAAATATTTTGAAAATGCTCCTCATTCCTTGTTCAAAAATTTTCAAACTTATTTTTTTGGAATAACCGGCTACTGTAAAAATTTTGGGAAGATACTTTTATTTTTTCAAATATGTCCTCGTTTGTTTGTTCGCTCTTGTTTATACAGCGTGATCACGTGACTGACGCTGCGTGAGTCTTTTTCGATTCTCCGTTTTTTACCCAGGGGGTAGACAGCCAAAATTGCCTATACTTTGCTTAAGATTTTGGCTGTTCTAGCCGCTGGGTAAAAAAGGAGAAATCGAAAAGACTCACGCTGTACTCTAAAGCATAATTTTTGCAACAAAACTACGCAACCTACGCAAGTTGCGGGCCGCAACCCCCATTTCTGTATTTGTTTCACTTTTCTATCTAATAGAGAAAATCTGAAAAATAGTGACGGTTGAAATATCCTCTTGTAACAGAAAATCTACTTAACCCTTGGAGGCTCCGGACTATTTTAGAAATCACCTGTAGATTACAGACCAGAAATTGCAGGTTGCTTCTGAATGATTCACTTTTTAGGAAATTTTTTTCTGAAACTGCTTCGAAGCTCCATTTGTAAATGTTCCTTTTTTATAGGGTTAATAAAGTCAAAATGTGAATTACATTCGGTACTATTTAACTTCAAGTCTATTCTTAATCTCGAGGACTAGAGTACAATAAAGTTGCAAGAACTTTTACTTTTCCCGTTATAAGCGCTCAAAGTCGCACCACTTAAGTGGTGTTGGAGCCTCCAAGGGTTAAGTGCGTCCAAAAGTCACGTAAAATATTTGGCAAAAATTTATCGTGACGAATAAAATTTGTTTCTGTAGTCAAATTTATCTTACATCATTAATCGTGTCTTCTGCATTCATAGCTTGATGTGCCGCTGAAAGTGCACTGGTTATATAAGAAGTGGATCCAGTCCATTCTAAATAAAAAATTTAAGAAAAAATTAATTAAATTTCGAAAAATTTTACCCATATTTTCGATAAACTGATTAAATTCAGAATTTTCAAAAAACTGCAATTGTGAATCAAGGACAGAAGTGTGAGTATTTGAGAATGAAGTGATTGAAACCATAACTTCTGTTTCCGTATTCAATTGATCAACCAAACCCATGATGAAATTGTAAATGGCATCTTGAAATACATTTGGACCAGAAACATCCATAACTAATGAAATATCTACTCGATCACCCTAAGGAATAATTATCAAAACCTTAATTTTTTCAGAAAAATTTTGGTGTCGAAGAAATTTTACTTTTTTCCTTCGTGCGTTGATTTCAGTCGTTGCACGAATCGTGCAAGAAGAATCTCATGATCTGAAATTATTTTTTTCAATTATTGAATTTCTTATTGAAAAAAAATTTTGAGAACATTTTAATCTTTTTTTGAACAATAATGGCAAAAAAAAATTTTTGAACAATAATGGCAAAAAAAGTTTTTTGAAAAAAAAACAAGAATTTTAAGAAATAAATTACTACGTATGGAGATTACTTGCGTAAACTAAAGAACAATTACGGAGTCTATTTTTAGTAGAAGTGCCTCGAAATAATGATTTGATGTTCTTGATATTTTGAGGTTGTAAACAGAATCAGCTAAAATTTTAAAGAAATATTTGAAAAAAAATAAAACTTCCCATGATTAGTCTACCCAATTTAAAAATTGTTAGTAATTGGAAAGCGAAAAAAATCTAGTAATTTGAAAAAATTAAACTTCAGACGTAAACTGTTCTATCGATAAAACTCCATCAATTTATGGTCAATTTCGACTTGACTTTAGGGAAAACACAATGAAAGATTTTGCTATTTCTGATATACAAAAAACCTTTGGCAGGTATTCCAACTGGCAAAAACCGGTAAGAATCAACTTTTACCGGTCGAAATACCGGTAATTGGAATAAAAATCATTTTATGCCGAATTTCCCCGGAATTTTTCCTTTGTTCACTGTACGCTATCACATTTAATAATTTTCCGTTCCTGTAACATACATTCTACATCACAAGCTATTCCCACCCAATCGGGGAAACAATTACACACAGCCATTCCCGATTCCATCATACAGGCCCCATTAGCACATTCTATAGCAGTACATGGATCAACAGTCGTACTAGTTGTCGTGTGAGTGTAGCTTTTTTCGGATACAAATGATTTTTCGTATTATTTATAAGAAAATAGGTTTGAAATTATTTTAAAGAATGAAAAAGAAAATCACGTGATGCTGGGCAATTCGACAGTGTTTTATTTTTTTTGGTTCTATTAGACTTTAGACATACTCCGTGAAAATGAACTACAGTGCAGTTAATTTAGTCTTTGGCCTTTTTATGAGGTATGCAGTTGGTAACAATTCAAAGAAAGTATGTGCGTAGGTTTGCTTTCGAAAAAATTAAAAATCTGAAAATTGTAATCCCAAAAATAAGGAAATTGTTTAATAATAAAAAAATTAAATTTTATAATAAAATAGTCGATTTTCAAGTGGGCAGTCATTGGTGGAAACTCTTTCTCTTTTTTTCTCGTTAAAATCAATAATAATTCAAAAAATAAAAACATCTATCATTTTTCTCAACTGCACGGTAGTATTTAAAAATTGGTACATCGGAAAACTGCAAATCACCGTTCGAACCCTAAGCTAATTGAAGATGTGGTGGTGGTTGTTGTGGTGGTGGTTGTTGTGGTTGTTGATGTGGTACTTGTTGTGGTACTTGTTGTTGATGATGAAGTTGTTGGAGGAAACTGACATCGACCTCCAGTATATCCCCAGATACAATCACATGTTTTGAAACCGGCTTCTATTTTACAAAGAGAACCATTCTTACAATTAAGGTTGCATTCAACTGAGATCTCAGGGTCGCAGGCTCCAATAGACGCTAAAGTACTTGATTCAGCACAGCATTCTAACTGTCATGTTAAGTTAGCCAAAATTAAGTTATGAAAAGGGCCGTCGTTCATCAGTATGGGTTAAATCCTTTTTCCAATCAAAGTAATTCTCGAAAATGAAGGTGATCTCTTTGGCGCGTGTTCGAATCCCACTGGTTGTTTCTTGATGATTGTCTTAGTGATCTCGCACTAATCAACTTTGGCGCTCCCAATATCAAGAACCCTTGCGTATTATTATACCCAAAACAATCACTGAGACACAATTAGTGGGATTCGAACACGCGCTATAGAGATTAACCTCATTTTCAAGATTAACTTTGGTTGGAAAAATGATAAAGGAAAACAATTCATTAAACACTTCCGCTGTTCTTGAGTAAACATGTTTGACGTTATAAAATATTAATTAGCCCCGTGGGGGGTTATGAATCTCCACCACGAATGCGGTTTGGAAGCCTGATTAAAATATTGCTTAATTTGGAGATCCCTGTTGCTGAAATTTTTTCGATAAAAATTATCAAGCTTTGAAATAAAAATGTAGAATCTGATAATTTCAAAATTATATTCTTATTTCTGTGGCTACCTAAACCTTTAGAGGATTAAATGTCTTCCCAGCACAACATTCACGATTATCCAAGTACGGAAATCTAGCAGGATATTCTCCACAACATTCCTTTGGTCGACTAGGGCCAGCATACGATCCTGGAACACATTGGCTAGTAAAGTCAAATCCGTTTGAATTGATAAAAGATAGCTTAGTCAGAGTTCGATTTTTTTTTAACTTTTAATAAACCCAAAATTTTAAATTATCCAAATTAAAACAAGATTTTTTGAGTGCATGTTTTTAGGGAATAAAGCCAAAAATATTAATTCACATAGAAGCTATAAATAAAAATATAATTTTTTCTTAAATAACAATATTTCGACACTTGTAAATTTAACATTCAAAAGAAATGCAAACTACTGTCATGTTTCGACTATAAGGACAAAAAGCCGTTTTTCATATAAACAACCGGCAAAATCAAACAATGTCATTATAGACAAACTTAAGTTTTTAGTTCAAGATTTTTTTGTGTAATATGCAAACCCTAAGCTCAATTTCGGAAATATGATCAAACATTTGCTCGGAAAACTCTACGTCACAAAGACATGTGTTTAACTGACACGCATTATTGGTTTCATCACAAATAAATTTATTATCCATGGCAGAAAAATTCACTTTGTACTCTTGAGTTTCGGCATCGCATTCTAAATCGTCGATTCCAGTACATTTGTAACATCTAGCCCAATTTCTACCAGCTCTTTCGATAGTTTATCACATGGTATTTAGGTAAAATTTGTAATGGGAAATTTTCAACATAAGCATATTGAAGCACTGTTATCAATATTTTGTGACACAAGAAATTTTCATACAGTAAAATATCCGATACTAAACGACGAGCGTTTTTAGATATCTATTGGGGTTATTTCATACGGCGTAGCGCTCACAATTTGCAACTCCGTCTGATAGCCCTAATTTCGCAATCTGAGGGAAACTTTGTTTTTGAAATATTAATTTCCTCTAATTTTTATCTGAAGCTTAAACGTGCAAAATAAAGCAAGACAAATCTGATTATTCTGATAAATTCTTCAAAAAATACAGCATTATTCTTAAAAAATACAAAAATTTTGAAAATGTTTCGTTTAAAAAATTGAATATTTACGTAAGCAAACATCGTGATAGTTTGGAAAATACAAACAACACGGGATACTTGCGGCCAATCAAAACCCTGAATGTCATAATCAGTCAATGAAATCTGCTTACATTTGAGCAGCCACTCAATCATGTTCTCACATTTTTCATCATACAAGTATATATTTATATCCCTTTATCACTTTTTGGTTAGAATGCGTAGCCACTACTCCTTTTAACGTGTGATTTTAACGTTGTGGCTACGCATTCTAACCAAAAGGTGATAAAGGGATATCATACATATTTCAATACATTTTGAAACTTTTCGCATCGTTTTTATTAATTTGATAAACTATCCTGTCCAAACTATCAACAGGTTTTCCCTTTCGTTTGTGAAACAATTCAATATCTTCTAATTGATTCCAACATCCATAATTAAACAAATGATCAAGACTCATGTTGACACCAGAAAAAAGTGTTTTAAATTGTAACATGGTTTTGATCATGGCCTTTTCGAGTTATTAATAAAATTAACAAAAAAATGGTCTTACAAATTTTTTGACTCATTTTTCACGCCGAAAATTTGCTCAAAAAAGAATTGTTCTTGTAAAAAAACCAATTTAACATGACATTATCCAAAAATTTTATCGTTTTCGAAAATAGACAAAGATTTTTGGTCATGAATTCAAATTTCTGATTTCGGCAATTATCATTGGTCCAAAAATAATCCCACTTTTTATTGGTTCACTCAAAATTCATCGCCCAACACTCACACTGTATACGTATAATTTAGCGGCAGATGAAAAATCAGTATGTTTTTTTTACATCCGAAATTTTTTAATTCTTTGCCTAACTTCATGAAAACTTCCTTATTTTTATGATAAAATTACTGATAACCCACCTGTCCAGCTGTGTCACCGGCTAACCGGTCGGTATCGCCTAAAAACCGACTCCATTCATCTCCAGCTACAACCGCGGTTAAAGCCGCATTTTTTAAAAATTTCATTCTGCGGAAACTAAACTATCCAATTTTTTTCTGCTTGAATGAATTTTACAAAATTTTAGACTGGATTTTATTCAAAATTTTAATTTCATAAGTTAATATGGCGAAAGGTCAGGTATTAATATTCAAATGGAATTTATTAACATTTCGCAAAATTGTTGATAGACAAAATTGTAAAAAGTTATTCGACCAAGGTTGGAATATATACAAATTGCATTATAATTTGCAAATAGCTGCATTTGAGCTGATCTACCAAGTTTCATAATTAATTCTCAAATTTTGAACTAAAGCTTTAATCAAAAATGAAAAAATTCAATAATAGAATTTAATTAACTTAATAATTTAGTCAAATAGTTTGAGACGGCAAAAATTCAAGCATTATTGTTCCATTTCAAAACATACACCAACTAACCATTTGTGAAAACCAACTTTCACGAAAAAATGGTTTCCACAAACGGTTACGGGTTTCCATAACAGTGTAATTTTGCTCAAAATTTGAAATGTTGTTTTCAGCAAAAAATTTGGATTTTTTTCTGAAAAATGTGTGATATTTTTTTCAAATTGTGCATGGANCGGCCTCATGAGTGGCTAGAAGGGGTCTCAGAAGTGTTAGGATTGGCTCCCCCAACCTACATCTTTCAAATCACCCAAAAGGTGTTAAAGGGATATAATATATCAATATAATTATATCATATAATTTATATGTAGTCGAAACCCACAAATAGTAACGGGTTTCCATTACAGGGTAATGGGTTTTCATTACAAGGGGTTTCCAAAATGGTAATTTGGTGTATGAATCCACGGTGGTTTGTCTCTTAAAATATATATGAAATAATTTAGGAGACCATTTCTCGTCACACTCATTAAAAATTGTTTCAAAATAGTAAGTTTGATATACCTTGAAACCAGCGGCGACAAAATTATAGTCTCACTGAATGCCGAAGTTTGAATTTTTTAATAATAATTCGCCATTTTAATGAATTTGAAAATATCAAAATTGATGCAAAATAGAAATATTTAATCGATATCTCAGTGCGACGGCAAAAATGAAGGCTTGCATTTTGCCGTATCAAACTACTTGACTCATATTGATTAAAAACGCTCAGGGGACATTCATGCCACGATAAAAAATCTCGGAGAAAAAGGTAAATCTTTGTAGAGACATGATTTTGGTCTGGCGACGCTCTTGAGACATTTACGCCAGTTTTAAAATTAAGGGACTCTCTCGGGACATCTGAGCCACTTTTCAAGTTGAGGGACGATCTTTGGACAGCTACGACAATTTTCAACTTGTACTGAATAAGTATGGCATCAGAAACAATTGAAACAAAATCTTCGTCTTGCAAACCGTCAAAGTTATCATGAGATCAGATTGTTCACTCTTCATTTACTTAATTACCTAAATGTCATTTAGGTCCCGTAAAATCTCTGATGCTGATCGGTTCCTTTTTGACCAGAAACTTATGAGAATAGTCATTTGGTAGATTTATCCTTAATCTACGAAAATAATTAATCAGAATAATTTTTGAATTAATAGATTTCAAAATCTATCTCCTAGAGCTCGCAACGATTTCACTCAAACTGGGCATGAACAATCACGGACGAGAGTCTTCTTGATTTAAAATAACAATCTAAAAACATTTTCTGAAAAAAATCCTGTGAAAGTTACAAACCGCAATAAGGTTGATATAAAAAATTCAGATTGTAGCAAAAACAGTACGAATCGTACAGTACGATCTGAGCGAGTCTTGTTAACCCTTGTATTAAAAAAATTCCAAATTCTTTACATATATTATTTTTTGTGCAAAATCTTTTTAAATAAAGTTCTGAAATTATCTAAAAAAAAACCACGGAAACACTTATGGTTGCAATGTGATCGAGCGGATTTTTGAATTTCCAACAAGTTTTTTCTAGAACTGCGAAAAACTGCCTAATTTCAGGGTTTTCGCTATTTTAAAAAATATATTCTCCTCCAGGTTACATTTCAGAATGCAGTTTAAATTTGAGAAAAGATGGTGAAATATGTTTTGTTATTTTGATGGAGCAGAATTTTAAAATGTCTTGTTGATTCTAGAGAATCGCATGTTGATAAACGGAAGTGAAAACTCGAAAATAAAAGTTGTCTGTAGTCGACAGTACCATCAAATTAAAGCTTGGGTGATGCGAGAAGAAAAATCTGCTTACAGCTTTTTGATATTTTTAGTTTTCTGGTCGAAAATTGGGTTTCAATGTTTTCCAAAAAAAATTACTCAAAAAATGAAAATTTCGAACTTTTTTTTGAAAAATGATTTTTTTAGATCTTTCAATTGGTGTCGGGTCTTTTTTCCCGCATTTTTTTATGGCTTTTTTAGAAGCTTTGGTTTATCAAAATGAGTCTGAATATGTTTAAACAATGAGTAATCTGTAAATGCATGTAATGTGAAAAAAATTAAATTTGAAAACATTTTAGAATTTGGCTTCAGAATCACCAAAAACAGGATTTAAACCCTATTTTAGAGGTCTTAATCAAATGCATCTCCTCCCTGGATTTAAAGTTACACATTTGAAACCTTCATGAATGTGCATGTGAAAAGTCCATGCAGATCACTAATGTCGTTTTTTTTATCGCTCAACCGACTTAAGGGGGTTCTATAGGCAGCCCATATCTTGTGTACTGACAATTATTTTGACTGGCAGGAATTCCTCTTAATTGTTGATCTCCACGTAGATTGTTTAATTATATAAAGAAATAAAAATTTGAAAAATATCAACAATCTGGAATTTTTTGATAAAATTTGAAAAAAGCTTATTTTGAGTACACCACATACTCAAACGTCTTGACACTATGATTTGACAATTTTTGTCAGGATAGTAATTGAGACAGATTCAACTGTCAGATTTCGTCACACTATTTTTTGGTTTTTATTTAAAAATATTTTTTAGGTTTTTATTCAACTTAATTATATAAAGAATAAACTGTGATTTTGAATTATGGTCTTCAGCTGGTCAGCAGCAGGTGAGCTGCTTCCTATATGTGGGTAAATTAAAAGAAAATGAAATTTTTTAAAAAAAATTGTGAATTTTTATAAAATTATAAAAAAGTTGTCAAAGTTTAATAAAAATTTTCATAATTATGAGAAAAATTGACAAATTTTATAAAAATCATTGTCGAATTTTAAACAAATTGTCGAATTAAATAAAATTCGAAAATAGAAAATGTCAAATTTTAAGAAAAATTGGTCAAATTTTTAGAAAAATTTCTGATTTTAAAAAAAGGCTATTTTTGAAAAACCAAAATGAAGAAATTGTCAATTTTCGAAAAAATTTAACATTTTCAAAAAAAGGAAAAAAAAATTTAAGTAAATAATCAAATTTGAATTCATTTGTCAAATTTTGGAGAAAAAGTTGTCAAGTTTTTAAAAACAATGTTCAAGTTTTTTAAAAAATGTCAAGTTTTTAAAGAATGATCAATTTTTTAAAAGAATCGTCAAACTTAAGAAATTTCTAAATTTCCAGAAAATCGAATTTTAAAAAATGTCAAATTTTTGAGTAATTGTCAGATCTGAAATGAATTTAAGAAAGCAATTTTAAAAAATTGAAATTCTTCAGAAAAGCTGTCGAACTTGAACAAGATTGTCAAATTTGAAAAAATGTCAACCTTTCAAAAGATCTGTCAAATTTTTGCGAAAAATTGTTTAATTCAAATAAATTGTCAAATTTTTTATAAAATATTCAAATTTTAAGAAAAATTCTCAAAGTTTTAGAAAAATTGTCAGATGAAAGATAATAAGGATTAAAATTAGCAAATTTTGAGAAAAATCGTCAAATTCTTAAGTAAATTCTCAAATTTGTTTGTCAAATTTTAAGTAAATTCTCAAATTTATTTTTAAATTTTTGAAAAAGAAGCGAATTTTGACAAAAATTGCCAAATTTCAGAGAAAATTTTAAAAAAAATTTCAAATTACTTAGAAAATTTTTATTTATTGCAAAAAGATTCAAATTTGAAGAAAAATTGTCAAATTGAAAGAAAAATTCAAATTACTTAAAAAATTTAATTTATTGCGAAAAAATTCGAATCGGTTTCGTGCTGTCAAGCAAAGCC
>SCLH01000027.1:111614-123400 GCA_004367855.1 Oikopleura vanhoeffeni
TAAGCTTAAAATTTAGATCATATTTGAGACGGCAAAAATTCAAGCTTATTTGTTCCATTTCAAAACATACACCAACTAACCCCATTTCGTGGAAACCAAGCTTTCACAAAAAATGGTTCCACAGAAAACGGTTTACGGTTCATAACAGCGTGTAATTTTGCTCAAAATTGTAAATGTTGTTTTCAGCAAAAAATTTGGATTTTTTCTCTGATAAATGTTGTGATATTCTTCTTTGTCAATGTGCATGGACAATTTTTCATATCCCTTTACACCTTGGGTGATTGTATGTAGAGTAGGTCTGACAAAGAAAAAAAAGCGAGCCTCATGAGTGGCTAGACAGGGGTTCAGAAGTGTTAGAGATTGTGGTCCCCAACCTACACTTCTCAAGCACCCAAAAGGTGTTATAAAGGGAATAATATATCAAATATAATTATAATCATTATAATTATAGTAGTCGAAACCCACAAATAGTAAGGTCTCTTCCATCTACAGGGTAATGGTGTTCATTACAAAGGGTTTCCAAAATGGTAATTGGTGTATGATTCCACGGTGTTTGTGCCTGCTTAAAATATATTATTGAAATAATTTTAGGGAGACCATTTCTTCGTCCACTCATTAAATTGTTTCGACAAAATAGTAGTTTGGATTATACCTTGAAACCAGCGGCGACAAAATTATAGTCTCACTGAATGCCGAAGTTTGAATTTTTAATATAATTCGCCATTTTAATGAATTTGAAAATATCAAAATTGAATGCAAATGAATAATTTATCGATATTTCAGTGCGACGGCAAAAATGAAGGCTGCATTTTGCCCTATCAAACTACTTGACTCATATTGATGTAAAAACGTCAGGGGACATTCATGCCACGATAAAAATCTCGGAGAAAAAGGTAAATCTTTGTAGAGACATGATTTGGTGTCTGGCGACGCTCTTGAGATATTACGCCAGTTTTAAAATTAAGGGATCTCTTCGGACATCTGAGCACTTTCAATTGAGGGACGATCTTTGGGACAGCTATTACAATTTTCAACTTGTACTGATAAGTATGGCATCGAAACATTGAAACAAATATCTTCGTCTTGCAAACCGTCAAAGTTATCATGAGATCAGATTGTTCACTCTTCATTTGACTAAATTACCAATGTCATTTAGGTCCCGTAAAATCTCTGATGCTGATCGGTTCCTTTTGACCAAGAACTTATGAGATAGTCATTTGGTAGATTATTCCTTTCTACGAATAATTAATCAGGAATAATTTTTGATTTATAGATTTCAATCTATTCTAGAGCTCGCACGATTTCATCCAAATGGGCATGGAACCAATCACGGACGAGAGGTCTTGTTGTTTAACTAATACCATACTAAAAACATTTTCTGAAAAAACCTGTGAAATTACAAACCGCAATAAGGTTGATATAAAAAAATTCAGATTGTAGCAAAAACAGTACGAAGCTACTGTACGATCTGAGCGAGTCTGTAACCCGTGTATTAAAAAAATTCCAAATCTTTACAATATTATTTTTTGTGCAAAATCTTTTTAAATAAGTTCTGAAATTACTAAAAAAAACCCACGGAAACACTTATGGTTGCAATGTGAATCGAGCGATTTTTGAATTTTTCAACAAGTTTTTTCTAGACTGCGAAAAACTGCCTAATTTCAGGGTTTTCGCATTTAAATATATCTCCTCCTAGGTTACATTTCAGAATGCAGTATAAATTTGAGGAAAGAGGGTGAAATATTGTTTTGTTATTTTTGATGGAGCAGAATTTAAAATGTTCTTGTTGAATTCTAGGAGAATCGCATGTTGATAAACCGGAAGTGAAAACTCGAAAATAAAAGTTGTCGGATTTCTAGTCGACAGTACATCAAAATAAGCTTGTGGTGATGCCGAGAAGAAAATCTGCTTACAGCTTTTTGATATTTTAGTTTTCTGGTCGAAAATTGGTTTAATGTTTTCCAAAAAAATTATCAAAAAATGAAAATTTCGAACTTTTTTTTTGAAAAATGATTTTTTTTAGATCTTTCATTGGTGTCGGTCTTTTTTCCCCGCATTTTTTTATGGCTTTTTTTAGAAGCTTTGGTTATCAAATGAGTCTGAATATGTTTAAACAATGAGTAATCTGTAAATGCAATGTAATGTGAAAAAAATTAAATTTGAAAACATTTTAGAATTTGGCTTCAGAATCACCAAAAAAGGATTTAAACCCTATTTTAGAGGTCTTAATCAAATGCATCTCCTCCCTGGATTTAAAGTACACTTTGAAACCTCATGAATGTGCATGTGAAAAGTCCATGCAGATCACTAATGTCGTTTTTTTATCGTCAACCGACTTAAGGGGGTTCTATAGCAGCCCAATATCGTGGTACTGACAATTATTTGACTGGATTTATAATTTTTGATCTCCACGTAGATTGTTTAATTATATAAAGAAATAAAATTTGAAAAAATTCAACATCTGGATATTTTTGATAAAATTTGAAAAAGCTTATTTGAGTACACCACATACTCAAACGTCTTGACACCTATGATTTGACATTTTGTCAGGAAGTTTGAGAAAACCGCCAGGACGTTTGAGAAACTGTCAGGACGTTGTCACTTACACTTTTTTTGGTCATTTTATTTAAAAATATTTTTTTTTAGGTTTTTATTCAACTAAGTTTATATATAAAGAATAAACTGTGATTTTGAATTAATGGTCTTCAGCTGGTCAGCAAGCAGGTGAGCTGCTTCCTATATGTGGGTAAAGTAAACAAGAAATGAAATTTTTAAAAAAATTGGATTTTTAGAAAATTTTAAAGTTATATAAAAAGTTGCAAATGTTTAGAAAATTTATCAAATGAGAAAAAATGACAATTTAAAAACATTGTCGATTTCAAAACAAATTGTCGAATTAAAATAAAAATTGACAAATTTTAGAAAAAATTGTCAAATTTTAGAAAAATTGTCAATTTTTAGAAAATTTTCTGATTTAAAAAAAGGCTTATTTTTTGAAAATTGTCAATTTATGAAGAAATGTCCATTTTCGAAAATTTAACATTTTCAAAAAAGGAAAAAAAAATTAAGTAAATAATCAAATTGAAATTCATTTGTCAAATTTTGGAGAAAAATTGGTAAAATCAAGTTTTTAAAAAATGTCAAGTTTTTTAAAAAATGTCAAGTTTTTAAAAAATGCAGTTTAAAGAATTGTCAATTTTTAAAAGAATCGTCAAACTTAAGAAAATATTCTAAATTTCCAGAAAAATCGAATTTTAAAAAATGTACAATTTTGCGTAAATTGTCAATCTTGAATGAATTTAAGAAAGCAATTGTTAAAAAATTGAATCTTCAGAAAAGCTGTCGAACTTGAACAAGATGTCAAATTTGAAAAAAATGTCAACCTTTCAAAGATCTGTCAAATTTTTGCGAAAAATTGTTTAATTCAAATAAAATTGGTCAAATTTTTTAAATATTCAAATTTAAGAAAAATTCTCAAAGTTTTAGAAAAATTGTCAGATTGAAAGTTAAAGAAAATTAGCAATATTTTGAGAAAAATCGTCAAATTCTTAAGTAAATTCTCAAATTTGTTGTCAAATTTTAAGTAAATTCTCAAATTTATTTTGTAAATTTTTGAAAAAGAAGCGAATTTTTGCCAAAAATTGCCAAATTTCAGAGAAAATTTTAAAAAATTTCAATTACTTAGAAAATTTTTATTTATTGCAAAAAGATTCAAATTGAAGAAAAATGTCAAATTGAAAGAAAAATTCAAATTACCTTAAAAAATTTAATTTAATTGCGAAAAAATTCGAATCGGTCTTGTGCTGTCAGCAAGCCTAGCCGATGGTTGTGATGTCCGGGACAAGCCCACAGACACAATACCAATTCAAGGCTCCTTTTAAAAAAGTGGGATATGAAATTCGGTTTGATTGAATAAATACGAGTTTTAAAGAATAAGTCTTTGGTTGTCATAATTGCTCAGATAATTCAATTTAAGGTATGGTGGTTTATCATTTTCTGCAGTTATGTCATAAAATGCACCAAATCAATGGTTATGTTTTAAAAGCACAAAACAACCCAAATAAGAACAAAACAATTTCGAAATTATTTGAGTTTTTTCGATTTTTTTCTGAGTATTTTGTTCAACTTAAGTACAAATAACGTATGTTTCAATTTGACCACTAAAACTTCAAAATTTCGGCTTGACGTAGCCAACTTTCTCTTCAGTGGCTTCCCAGGCTTTTCTTTTAGCCTACTTTTGCAACAATCGAAGCACATTGTTTTCGGAAATTTTTCACTTGACCTGAAAATTCATATTTTGAGTTGGGTCGAATGAAAAAGCCGGCTCTCAGAAGTTTCTATTTGTTTCGAGCTACCGTTTGCAAATTTGATGTGAATTTTATGAAATTAAGCCTAGGAGGAGATAGATTCTTCCGATGAACAAAGTCCGAAAAAACGGTGGTATCGCAATTCTAGAAAAAATATAGCACTAATCGACAAAAGGGCTCCTCAGAAGTTTTAATAACTAATTATACAGGTTATATATAAATTTAGCGGTTTATTTCAAATATAAGCCTGAGAGGAGATATGATTTCCGTTTTGACTGGGTCCCTGTCTCGCTTATGTGTTGGAGTGTATGCATCAAAAAATATAATTGACACATGTTTTACGCAAGATGAGGCTAGTTCACACAACTGGCTAATCTGAATCATACCTTGAAGCCCTGTTTGGCTAATATTTTATCGAGAATATGTCAATTAGGAACCACCATACCTTAGCTTTCTGCCTCAACTTCCTAGTATTTTAAATTTTTCAAATGTTATTTTTGAATTAATGAGAACAATTAACCCTATTTCGAGTTTTTATAATATTTCATCTGATCGGATTGGATCAGATCGTCCCAAAAATAAACTTGATCGGATGACCTGATCGGATTGGGAAATTTAAAAACCTGATCGGATTGAGGAGTTTCAAAACTTGATCGGATTGAGGAGGTTAAAAACTTGATCGGATTGGATAGGATCAAAAAAGTCGATCCAATCCGATCGACTTTCAATCCAATCAATCAAGTTCTGCCGACCCCTGTTTTGAACAATGAAATATATATAAATTGTTTCATATATATTATCTAACGTTTCGTATACATATGTACCTGATTTCATAATAAAACCACTTCAATTAAAATCACAGTTTTTTCCAAAATATTTTTTATCAAATCGAAAAGTGTCAGACGTTTGGTAAAGTTGTATCAAATTGAAATTTTTGTCAGGACGTTTGAGAAACTGTCAGCAGACGTTTGTTGTCAGGACGTTTGAGTATGTGGTGTATATAGGTTATATAGGGCATGTCGTATCTTTTAACTAAAGAGTAGGAGGTCTGATTTATGATTTTGAACTCAACGTGGGCTTTTATCATAAAACTCAAAAAAATTGTAAAAAAATATACCAAAAATTTTCGGAAATAAATATTAAAATTTTTCTGAGTGTCGAAAATAATAAAATCTTCTCTGCTCAAGCGCTCGATCGTTGAATATTTGGTCATAGTTTATAATGCCGTTTCCAGAAACATTTAACTTACGAATCGTTTGGTCTTCAAAAAAACCTGGTTGGACGAAATGGATGTCAAATAAATTTATCAAATCGTACTCCTGGGAGTTAAAAAATGAAATCGTTACATCAGGCATAACAGTTTTGTTAACAATTATTACGAAAAACTACTAGTATAGTGCACGGAAAAATAGTTTGCCATGTAGCATGAAAAAAATAACAACTTTCCGTGGCCAAAATAGCAAAAAACAGTACTTTTCGGCAGCTTTGTTACCTTTTTAGTAAGAAAAATTATAAAAAAAGAATAACATTTTTTCCGCCTTTGAATTTTGCAGATAATGTCAAATTTTGAAACATTTCCTAAATAGGACGAAAAAAAATACAGCTTTTTCAAGAATTTTTTTGCTCCTGGTTAACCTCATTTACCGGTTGTTAAACATGCTATCTAAAAATATGATTCAAAACGTCTTCCAGGATTACGAACTAATTATCAGATGTTTTATTCACTTCCTATGTCTATGCGAGAGAAATAAGCAATTCAAAAGTCCATTTTGCCTATAGAACCCCCTTAAGGGTATTGTTCTGAGAGAACCAGACTAGATAGCGACAAACGGTTTTTGCATCTGAATCTTAACCGAATTTGGAACGCAGGAAATTTTTTTTTCTTCACGATGATTACCGGTTCACCGGTAATTTGCAAAAAACGGGTTTTTCGGTCATTTTGAGCAATTTCGATGACTGATTTCCGGTCACGAGTCAACCTAGGAAGCCAAAAAATTTTCTACCGCATATTTTTCTCCAAGGTTTCACGTGCAGAGACACTATTGTCGCGTATTCTTTGTCTAGTTCTCCCAGTCAAAATCACAATGGGTTGAGCGAAAAAACGACCTCCTAAGGAGAGAGTTTTGACCAAATTTCGTCCTTGTTTTTCCATAAATCGCGTTTTGAATTTCCGAAAATTAAGAAATTTCAACTTATTTCATACGAAATATTTTTGAAGCTATTTAAAAGCCCTTCCTGATCATGGATGAAACTTAAACGACTATTCAAATGCTTGTAATTGGCTTTTTTTTATTAAACTGCCATTGAAATTAAATTGGGGAATTTTTTTTTGGGCCTCATTTAGCGACGACCATCCCCTTAAAAACCGTTTCCGACAGTAAAAAAATTTCAAAAGTATGTTTTCTGGTCTAATTTTACCTTGCGGTTTTGTTTCCGGGGTCAAAAGTGATTTTTGAGCAATTTTTTTTTCGACCAATCAGCAAAATTTTGAAATTTTTTTGGGAAATAAAAAGAAATAAATTTCTTGAAAATTTATTTTTTAATGCCTGCCTTTATTTATTTCTAATATTGAATTTTCCTATTAATCTTAAATACCGTGGTGTCCGGTACCTCCATTTCTGGTTCTACATCATGTTGTTATTTATCTTCAAAGGTTATCAGATGGTAATCTTGAGCACAATTTTACGTTGAACCCAAAAATAGTAGTAACGATAAAAAATCCGATATGCAACTCTATTTTGAAAAATAAAAATGTTTTTGAGCACCTCAAACAGCGCCACCTGGTTGTCGGAGCAGAAAATTTTTTTAACCGAAATTTTCAGGGTCAAAAACTTCTCTAGGTTATAAATTTTCAGATTCATACAAACTTTTTATCGAGTACCTATTTTTTGCGTGCTAGCCATATTACAAAATTTGTTACAAAATAAGGATATTTTGTTTCTTGGAACTTAATTTTGACTACGATTGCAGTGGTCTAAAATGACAAGACATAGAAGTTCTATGATAAAACCGCTCTAGGTTCTGCTCTCAATAACTAACATATTTTATTTTTTGAGCATGCAACTTTAGTTAACTCCAAGGCTACTTTACTAAATATTGTCCAAAAATTCAAGCTTTTGGTTATTTTTTCTGCCTGAAAAAGGCAAAATTGAAAAAAAATTATATAAGATAAAATAATCCTACGAACCCAAGGAATCGATATCCCCTATTCACACTTTTGTTAATATATCGGCCCTGATTAGGAAACGTAGTGTGTTTTTAAGTAGTAGGGCCGGGATATTAACAGAAGTGTGAATAGGGGATATAATACTATTTAGATTCAAATTAAGGACCTTTTTCACATTTTGATATCTCGGATAGTCTACTTTGCAAGTTTAGGCACGATCTTGAGACAGCTACGCTTTTGGGACATCTACGTCAATTTAAAAGTTTTGGGACGCCACACTGAACACAAAAAAATATCGACTCGAAAATGCACCAATTTATTCGTTTATCGTTATATTTAACTTTCGTACTAGAAAATATTTTTTGAAAGTGACTGTACGAGTTAACATTAGTTATGTTACATACTCTCCATTCCCAGTAACTCTCCATTCTCATTTTGTTCGAGACAGATTTCCAGAGCGTCAAATTTGTCCATGTGGCCTTGGTACTACTTGTAGATACTTTTTCCGTAATGCCAGATATTATGAATTTATTAATTGTACAGTCATTCAGAAAGTGGACAGTTTTCACTATTTATATCAGTTTCAAAATTAAGAAATCAATTTACAAAACCTTAAAAATAGAAATATTACAACAATTCTATGTACTGCTTTTGTATAAAAACAAAACAAAGAAAACAGGACTCCAATAATTATCGTTGAGTTTTTTGTTGCCTCGAATTGTCTCATTATCATGTCCAATTTTATAAAACTGGCGATAGGATAAAGTATTTAGCACTGAAACTCTTTTCGAAGGAAAATTCTCAATTATTTTGAGGTCATTTTTTTTGAACCACATAAGTTTTCGAACCATAGATAGTAACTATAGTTAAGATATGGTGTTAAAAACGTTATCATTTTGGTTTTTGGAAACGACTCATCTTATTAAGTTTTTAGTTAAATCAAAATGACCACACATATTTAACAAAAAGTCAAACAAAAATAGGTCACGGACCTTTTTTCGAGAAAACTTTTGCGATTATAAAGTTTTTCATACAGTCATCGCTCCCTAACTGGAACACAGCGCCCTAACTCGAACACTTTTTTGGGGTCGGTCAATGTGTCCTTAACTGGAACAGTATAAAAAAGTGTTTTTTGAACTGATGAATATATTTATGAAAGGCCTCAAAAAGCAGAAGTGCAGATTTTTTTTTCTAACGAACTTTTTTATTTGTTTTCAAGAATTGCTTCCAATTTTTATGGCGTTTGAAATATATTGAAAATGAATATGAGATGAGAATTGTTTTGATTATAACATTTTTGAATTCTAGATATGGCACTAGATTATATTTCAAAAAACCTAACGTGATAAAAATATCATTGATAACTCATATTAGCATATAATATGTGCACAGCCGTAGGGACTTTAAACAGTTTTTCGACCCTTATACATAATGGGATCATCGTCGACCAAGTGAACGATGAAATTTTTTGCCAAAATTTATTTCTGCTTTTTTTTGGGTACTTATAATTACAGTACTTATTTTTGCAAAAAAATCTCAAATCTCTAAAAACATATGTGAGGCTAATTTAAAGAAAAAAATAAAACTTTTCTTTCATTACGGTATAATCAAAAAACGATCACGTGACCGTATAAATGAGCAACAAGATATGCGTCCAAGTCTTATAAATATAATGACAGAACTTATTCACAACAGCTAGGTATGTGAAATTGTACTCTGATAACGAAAAATTGTTTATTTACTTTGTAAAATCATTAATTTAGCTATATTCTGATTTGTCTAAATTCAAATCAATCAAAATTGATATTTTTTATTTATATTGAAACTAAGTGTTTCACGCTGAGTCTGAATATTATTTCTCCGGCGAACACACTGAGCACAAAATGAAAGAAATCTGAAATCATCGATTTCAAAAAATTTAAATACAGTGCACAAAAATTATGAAAAATTCACCGGTATTTCTCACCAAAATTTTTCAATTTATTACAAATCACAGTTTTATTTGATCATTTTCATAAAGTTGAGTAAAATGCTTAAATAAAGAAAATTTTTAGATAAAATTACCAAAAAAAGTATATTGACAAACGTCCTGACAGTTTCTAAAACGTCCTGACAAAAATTTCAAAATCATAGGTGTCAGGACGTTTGAGAAGGTGGTGACACCACCGTGGTGTACATCTATATTATATATATTACATATATTATTAACATAACTTTATCCGCTCCTGAGACCAATCTGTAAAATTTTGACAAAAACAAACCAGTTGAGTACATTTTCCGATGCAACTACAGAATTTGACTCAAATGAAACACGCCAATCTTCTGATTGTAATTTTTTTAATAATTTTGAATTCATCGAATTATAAATAACTAGAGGAAGCCATGATGTTGTGAGTAAAAATCCAAGGAGAATTTCTGTGATAATATGCTGAATTTTTCTCTTTGAATGTGAAGTAACTGATCGAAATATAAAAATTGCACCACTGGCAAACTGGCAAAACTCGTAAACGGGGACAAGGGCCCATGAAAGGTCATAGAAGTAAAATGGTTTGAATGAAGCATAATCTAAATTGGGAATATTATGCGCCATAATTGGAACATGTATAACTCGGTCGAATTTCCTCAGATTTTTTTGATATTTTTTTTTGAGAATATCAATATTAAATCAATATTTATGTATTTATTTATTTATGCAACGGTTCGCTTTCGCATCATCAGCTCAATATGTAAAATTATGTCTTGCACTTTTTTCCGACTACGAAATTTGTTCTGAGATTTTTCCTAGTGGTGAAAATTTCAATTTTAAATTTTCGCCAACATTAATAATTTCGCTGATAAAATTTAAACCAATATACTTTGAATGTTTATTTGAGGGGGTGGTCAACCCTGTTAAACCTTACTTCTGAAATTTTAAAGTTATTCGTAAGACAATATTTGTGTATTAATAAAAAAGTTTTTCTGAATTAACCAGTATAATAAGGTAGGAACGGCAAAAATCGACCAGCTCGGACTTTATTTATTTTCGGAGCACTTTTAGTTTCTCTGCTGAAATAAGTTCAGTGAAATTGACCTAGAAAAAACTTTGGAAAAAATTATGTCCCATTTTCAAAAATCAGCATTTTCAAACAATTTAGAAAAACTTTTTGCCCATCATGAAATTTTTAGCTTGAAATTTAAGCTTGAAATTTTTCTTTAATTTTTTTCCGCAAAAATCCAAAATTTCGAAAACGGTTTTAATTTTTGACAGAATTCCAAAGTTATTTATTTCTAATTATCTACAAGAAACTAAATCTTTTTTCTTTGTCAAGCCAAATTTATTTTGCCGTTCCTACTTTACGATACAACGTCTTACATACAGAATTAACTCAAACTAATTAAAACTTTAAAAGTAATTTACACTATTCAGGCAAAATGTTGCTTTTCAATAATTATAATGTTCAGGAAAAAAATTAATTTATTAAAAAGATTAGTGGAATAAAAAAACACCAAAATTTTTTAAACAAAAGAAAATCGCAAAAAGCTTTAATTCCTTTTCCTAATCGAGTTCTATAAAATTGATTATGTAATCGGATAAAATGAGAATTATATTGAATGAGCTCTTGAGTAGAATGGAGAAGAAAAAAACCGGAAATTTCCACAGAAGTTGCATTGGTGATAAAATTATCCAAATTAGAATAAAAATTATCAGGAGAGGAAACATTAAATGACGAGGAATCGTAGTTTATCTAAATAAGTTGACAAAGCGTTAGTGTAAAAAATAATTGTATAAAAAAATCGAAAATTTACAGTAAATCGGATATAAGCTAGTGAGGAAAGGTCAAGAAAGCACATGTAATACTCATGGTGATTGGCTCGCGTTCCATAATTTCGTTATGATGTTTTTCTATCTCACTTTTAATTGGTCGGTGTTGTTCGCTACCTAGAGACTCCCTCGCTAACTTAAATCGTCATTACTGCATTTTATAAAGTTTTTCCATTGTTAACTATACTGAATAAGTATGGCATCAGAGATAATTGAAACAAAATCTTCGTCTTGCAAAACCGTCAAAGTTATCATGAGATCAGATTGTTCACTTAACACAGGGATCGGATATACCCGACGTTTCACCAGAACAGGTCATATCGGAGTTTCTGATTATATATATATATGCTATATATATTATATTATATGCTATATGCTATAGATTTTCAAATATTCACGTATATTTTGCCTAATAGGCGATTTTATGCTCAATTGTAAGTCACAAACTTACAATTGGAGATAAATAGTAGATTTCTGGTCAACTTGACATCTTATTGGTCCATGAGCGATG
>SCLH01000027.1:146452-197232 GCA_004367855.1 Oikopleura vanhoeffeni
GGGTCATATTACACGTTTTTTGTATCTTTAAACTGGACTATTGAAATTAAATGAAAACCTGGTCATATAGGCAGGATTTTCGATATGGTTTCATTGATTTCTTCGAGTAATGATGATTTTTGGAATATCAAAAGAGAAAAAGTTAAAAAAATTATTTTTACTCGGTACATTTTAAAATTATAGATTTAAACAAATTATATTCACCTGCTAGCTGAATTTGATTTTTGTAATGAAAAAATCCATTCCAATTCGAATTTAACTATAAAATAGAGCAATTTTAATTTACATCGAGCTTTCTAAGAAAAAATATAGGAATAATCGGATTATTATAATCCCTAACAAGTTCCGTACCCCAAATTCCCTAACTGGTACAACTTTTCCGGCCGGTATTTCTACAAGCTAGGGAGCGAGGACTGTATATATATGATATACAGAATATCGTATCGTTATAAAAGGGGGTCGTGTCCGGGTTGTGTCCGAGTTTATTTGTGCATGCAAATTGACATGCAGAACCCTCTCAAGGGGGTGGGCGTCGTAATTTTTGAGACCTTTAACCCTAGGAATCATAGAGACGATATATTGGCTCAAGCCTACCTAAACCTTCTAAAAAGGGCAAAAAAAATGTTACAGAATTGTTTCTTCCGAATACNGAGAAAATCAGACGCGGTGATTGGTTGGTGAGATAATTGTATGAGTTTCTGCAGTTTTAAATTTTGCGGATCATAATCAGCGTTTTCAGAATTTTAAAAACATTCTGTACCCAACAACCTCCTTTAAATTCAAGTTAAGAATAAACAAATACATCTTTGATTTCATGACATGATCAAAAAAGTGACGCTAGCAGCATAGAAACACCAGATCACCTGAACAAATGCAGTGAAATTGTTTGAAGGTCGTTTTTTTTTTCCAATTTCACATTCATTTTCATCAAAAATAAGGTCCGTTGAAGCACAATCGGGTTTCTTTCAGATCCACAAATATTCAACTTTATTTAAGGTTGCGCCACGGTTAAAACGAAAAATAAAGTTATACATAAACAAATGATCGATGGCATCACGGCCGTGATTCCACGGGTAGAAAACGCATGAAAAAAATACGATTTTTTCGAAAAACATATTTTTTTGTCATCTGGCACCAGATTCTGGTGGTCAATTATGCTGTTTTTAAATTCTCTTATTTGTGATTTAAATTTGAGTTTTTGATATTCAATAATTTTTAAAATTATTAACGAAATAAAAAATGCCATTTTTGACTTTGAAACACGAAAAAAAATTTTCTAAAAAGTTAATTTTTTTCTTATCTTTCGGTCCTAAAATTCACCTTAATTTTGGAAATGAGAATAATTTAAATTTGAGCTCGGGTTTGAGCACTCGTTCAAAGTTCCATTTGAAAAATAAAAATCGCAAAAATCCCTGAAAATTCTCCCTGGAAAAAACTTTTTATAATTTTCTTAGGTTTAAAAATTCTACCTTAGAACTCTTGTTAGGTATGCAAACATAAGTTTTTTTTTTTTGATAAAATTAATTATTTTAATTCGGGACACTTAGCGGATACCCCTAACTTCTGGTCAGCAAATGAACGTGGCCCTTCAAATCTGAGTCCAATACCAATTAGAATGAATTTTATCATTTTGAACTCGCTCGATAGTTCTCGTAAATGTTGCTTTTGAGTTATGTTAATGACGTACTAAATTTTCCAATTTTGATTTTGGTCCAATTAATCCATTTTATTGAAAAGTTATTAGTCATTGATGATAATAGTGACTTACACGTGCGATATCCATTAAAATGTCGCTTGCTCTTAAAATTGGACATTGTTAAGGGGGTGTCGCCTCGGGTTTTTCAATGGCCAATTGCATTGCCATAGTTGTATAAATCGAAGGTGACGTATCTTTTCCAACCTAAGTCCATCTTAAAATGCTTGCTATCTCTATAACGCGGTGTTCGATTCAAACTTATGTTGTCTTAGTGATTGTGAGTGATTACACACCGATTCAACTTTGCGGTCCAATATCAAGCAACCTTGCATATAATCATTACTCAGGCAATCACCTAAGACAACAAGTGGGATTCGAAGACGCGCTATAGAGATAACAAGATTCTAAGATGGACTTTAACGTTGGGAAAAGCGGTATGGCCTACGGTATGGCTCGTTCGATCATAACAAGCTCACAAAACAGACGGGAATTTATTTTTTTTTGAAAATGTTCTCCATCCCTGAGTTTTTGAAGATATAACAATAATTTATGACTTAAATTACCGGGGACGTTTTTTTGCTCCTAGAAGAGTTTGCCAATTCGTTTTCTCTTTTTCTTCAGAAACGTGTTTTAATTTTTCAAATAATTCAAGAAATTTTCAACTCAGTTCATACGAAAAAGATTTTGAAACTACCAAAAAGTGCTTTCCTGACCATGTATCAAAATAAAACGAGTACCCAAATGCTTGTAATTGTCCAAATTTTTTATAAAAAAAAGCCATAAAATTGGCGAAATTTTTTCCTGGGCTGCATTTAGCGAACGGGGACTACCCCGTTAAGGATTCAAGGAGGAGGAAAAACAACAATTTTTTCTTGCTGGCATGTTTTGAATGATCCCGTAAATTTTCGTAAGAAGTGTCAAAAATGCCTATCCATATATTCATAAAACATATGGCACGTTAAAGGTGCCACCTTACGGGGCATATTTAAAAATTACCATTTTCTAGGACGACACGTTTGATCTGGCTGTTTGAATACGCAACTTTTAACTCGAAGGTTATATTGCACCCGCGATAAATTCTCCATTCTGATGAAATGTATTGAAAGTCACTGGAGCATTGCGATCGATTGCCAATTGCCATCAATTTCTAAAATTTAGCCCTAGAAATTTTTACTCCGAGGCGCATATGCTGGGTCCGCTGGAGCCGACTTGGCTCCATGAGTCATTGAGTTAATTGACATGGACCAAAACCGTTTTTTTATGTACTAAAATACTCCATTTATAAGTTGAGCTATAATAATAAATTTCGCAGAGGCTACTGCAATAAGTTCTGAATTAATCGAAAAGTTTAAATTATTTTTAGAAACAAATATAATTGTTTAAGGGGGTGGTGATATTGATTTTTGGGATTTCAAAGGGCTTCGTATGGTAGACAAATGCAGATGCGACATTTTTGAAACATACATTAGGAAGATCTATCTTGATCTCCGCGGGATTCCATTGAACAGTTTAGTACCACTCCCACCCAACCATCTGGTTAACCGCGGTTAAACACGAGTCCCTCGCTTTTTTCAGAGAAACAAGATCCTAGACTTAATATCGGAAAGTTTTGAAAATTTTGCTGAGAATCGTAAAATTGTCTGAATTTTAGTGAATCGGTTTCTGTGTTTTTCGATTTTTGCCTCAGGGGTTCAGGCAATCTGTTGAATGTGCCGATAAAGGTGTGTTTTTTCTACGTTTTGATAAAAGGGCCATTCTGCTGAAATGCAAAACGTCATTTTTCCGGAATGTAACAAGCCCAAGGGGTGGTGAACACCGAATCGGTCGATACTTTTTTGAATTTCCGCCTGATTGGCTGTAAATCTCTTTCTTGCATTTCCACAGAAAAAGATATTTATTCAAAAACGTCGGAAAACACCTTTTGTCGGCACATTCAATAGGATTGCTGACCCCTGAGGCAAAAATAAAAAAAAACAGAAACCAATTCACTTAAAATTCAGACAATTTACGGATTCTCCACCAAATTTCAAAACTTTTCGATATAAGCTATGGATCCTTGTTGTCTCTTGAAAAAGCTGAGGGACTTGTTTAACCGCGGTTAACCAGATGGTGGTGAGAGGTACTAAACTGTCAAATGGAATCGCGAGATCAAGATAGATCTTCCTAATGTATGTTTCAAAAATGTCCAGTCTGCATTTGTCTAACCGTACGAAGCCTCTGAATTCCCAAAAGCAGACCCACCCCCTTAAGGGCCTCCGGCTGCTATTTGACAGAAATTTGCACGTTTCAATTTTGTTTCTTTTATGATAAACTTTTTGCCACTTCAAAATTTAGGATAAAAACGTTTTGCGAACGAAAGTTGCCACTTTTGAGCTTACTTCCTTAATCTGTTTTTTTCTCAGATCGATATTTTTACTTTATTATCGTTTTAAAAACGATTCCGTTTAAAAAAACACTTCGAAAAACAAGGCCTTTGCTATCGAAAGGTGTTTTAATTAAGGTAAAATTTATTTTTCATTTTTTTTATTACATTAGGAACTTGTTTAAAAAAACAACTCATTCACCGTAAAAATGAAAAAAAACGAAATTTTTGGGCTCGTCGAAAAAAGATTTTTTTTCATGAGTGAATGAAATACATTTTAAAACGTTGGATGGGATCGACTAACCAATTTGGAAAAATGTCGGTGTAATAAATTTTTTTAATTCTGGATTAGAAGAGGGCTTCGATGGACTTCTCCCAAAACCGTAGTTTCGTTCAAAAATTATGATTTAGGAGTATGAACAAGAGCGAAGAAACAAAAACGAGGGACATATTGAAAAAAAAATAAAAGGTGACATTCTTAATTAATTTCAGTCGGTGAATTTTTAACCAGAAATTGAGGAAAATTTTCAAAAATATTTTCGACCAAAAATCCCAAAAAAATGGTCAAGTTGATTTTTCCAAAGAGCATATAAAGAATATGTGTCCCTCTACTCGAAAAGTTAAAATGGGCCATTTTGTTAGAGTTTTTCTCGATGATTCCGAAAAAAAATAATTAAAAAAAAATTTACCAAAAAATATGGAAAATTTTTGATAATTTTCGGAAACTTTGGGTCCAAAAAAATATCTCAAAACTTGACGAATTCTAAAAGTTGAATTTGAACTGAAAATTTGTAAAAAAGCAATAATACAAAATTCAAAAGTTACAAAAAGTTGCCTAGCATTGTTAAACATAACTTTGATGGGTGAGTGGGATGAGTTCACCCAGTAAAAAAGTTTTTTCTCAAGCGTCCATATCCGGATCTGTCATATAGCACCTGAGGCCCTAACCGAAATGGCACCGAGGGCCTAATTTAGTTCATCTTAACACGTTTCGCTTATTCGCATCTTCAGGTGTTTGTGAAAACACTGAAATAAAATCTGTATTAGAGTACATTTAGCAGGATTTATCACAGGAAACGTCATTAGTAGTGGCCGTAAAATCTGAATATGCACAACGAGTTTTATATGACGTTTCGTAAGGCCCGACAAACTTTTTTTCCTACTTAGCCGATTTTTTGATTATATTTTTAGGAAATCCATTGAATTAAAAATTATCTATGCGATTAAAATTCACCAGAAAGTGTTTAAAAATGCAAACCGTTTATAAATTGCCTATCAATTGGCTTGAATTTTTGTAATCAATTCAAGGAACGCAATTCAAACGGTTTTTTCGTTTTTGAAGCCTTCCTTGCGTAAAATTTGAAAAAATTCGCATACATTGAAATTTTTTTTATTTATGATTTCCCAGAAACGTATCAAAACATAATAAGGGTACCGTACGCAAAAACAAAAGTTTTGTCGGGCCTCCCTATTAGGAGTCCCTAACGTATCCCGATAAAAAACCCTATTTTTGTAACTCAAGTAAAAAAAATTCAACCTGACACTGCTACATCCCTTTTTACACAATTTACGATCATTCTTGAACCAGTAGGTTTCCATTCATTGTCTATTTTGGAATTCAAATGAGTACACTTTCGAACGCAAATTTGTCGTTTGTTCCGCATTTGAATGAGTTTCATTTTCATATTCTCGGTTTTGAACTTGAATCAGCTCCAACAGAAGGATTTTTGAGAATTAAACACGTTCCTTGAATTGAAACAGGCCACACTTGAAATTTTCCAGAAACTTTTTTTGGATTTCAATTTTTTTTCAAGCATTTGTGACAATGACGATTGCAATAAGAAATGGGAAAAAAAAGTTAAAAATTTGGTACCGATTTTATAATTGTACTTGTTAAGAGATTTTTCTTTTGATATTTATTGACGAAGGATTTTTGGTTTTAAAGTTTTTTTCTAAAAAATCGGTTCAAAAAGTTCAAATTGACCTTTTACGCCACGGAGCTCCGCGGAGTCTGAAGGAGTTTTAAAATAACCAAAGCAAACACAAGTAAAGGTTATCAAATTATATGGTTCCTCATATTCGGTACCCATTTTACGCCATTCGTTTTTATACCCATGTCATACCTCTTTGCCTAACACGCCTACGGGTTTTGGGACACCAGCCTTCCATAAAATTTAAAAGGATAGTTTCTTGTAGGATAATGAGTCCAAAAAACAAGGTTCAAGTAACAAATGCCCTTTAGTTCCTATCGAGGAGTAAAAAGTGGGTCAGGAGTTGAAAGAATTTCATTTTGAAATTGGCCTTGGATTTGGTTTTTCCATAATAACAGTTTTGAAGATCTATTTCCAAAATTACAGCCCCCCTTTCATCATCCATATTGGTAAAGCCAGGAAGTCTTCCATTAGTAATTGTCTTAGTAAAATTTAAATGATCGGAAACGTCAAAACTTCTTACGAACATCAATGTCTGTTTCTTGGATTTGGAAAATAATTTGAGTTGTTCATTAAACAATCCATCGGTAATGATTTCTTGCGTTTGCATCAAAACCTAAAAAAGTTTTTTCCCCAAATTATGCCAAATTATTAATTTGAAATTAAAATTTGAAATAAAATATTTATATATGTGATCGGTATTAGTCAAAACACCTTATGTGGGTGAAAACCCGTAAAGTGTTATTAGCCTTCACTCTATTGGTCATGCATAGGTACGATTATGATATTCTTCTTGCGTGGGCAAAAAGATGCATTTTTCGCCATAACTATAGGTCGCCTCACTAAAGTTTCCTTCGCTGTAACACTACAAATTCACGAATTTACTTTTCAAAAAAAAAGAAATGAAACGAGGTAAACTTAGATAGAAAGGTCACAAATTAATAAATTAATTAATGACAATTATACAGTGGGTGATGACTCAAATTCACCTCTACGAAAATTGTAATAAAATAATGATAAATTAAACGTAATTTCAGGATTTATGATTACGTAAATGAAAAAATTCTTATTCTGACAATTGAATCAAAAAAAAAAAATGATTCAATATTGTAAAATAGCTGCTCAAATATGACAATTGCCAGAAAAGTTAATACGTTCGAATTGTGTAATTTGGTAACCTCTTAAAATTGTGTCTGCATGTAACTTCATTTAAAGTGTGTACTATTTAAAATTGTCAAAAATCTTGATGGGCCAAGTTTAATTCATTATCTATCTTCCACGCTGCCAAGCCAACCACGACGGATTCGTCATACTGCATAAGGACACGATGTATGAAATCGCTATTGAGGTGTATCCATATATTCTCGGAACTTTAGTATTAACGATTGAATAAATCGCTGTTGCATATATTTTCAGCTGGTTCAACAATAGTTTCAGAATAATAATCTGTAGCAATCTTTTTTAGGATTTAACTATCGAAAATATTAACAAAATAATTTCTTAATTAAGGGGGTAGTCAATTCGTGTAAATTCTTAATTCTGAACTTTAAATTGTATCTTATGGGAAGATTAGATGTCAACCTTGGAAAACCGACGCACTATTACTAACCGATTAAAAAGGGTCTAAAAATTTCATTGAAAAAAACAAATCCACTGGTTCAATCGACATGCGATTGTATGATTTCTATCTAGTTCTTCGTCGCAGGACAACGTCCGTCAAACTCTTGGATCATGCTTTTGAAATGTTCCCTTAACATGCACGAAAATTGCAATAAAAACTTACTTGATTTAAATGGGACCCTTGGGAAAAAGAGATCTATTCTATACCGTTCATACAATTGAGATAAGATATACGTTTTTATGAAAGCCAAAGGCAAGGAAAAGGGCTCCTTTTGTCTCATTTGTTTTAATTTTCGCCGAAATTCCTTCCATAGCCGCAAACATTCCGAAATTTCATAATTTTTCTCAAAAATGGATATCATTTTTTTTTTAGAAAAATTTCATAACTTTTTTTCTAGAAGCGGCCTGGAGTTAAAATTTTCGAGGAAAATCTCAGAAAGTGTCTAAATTTACATACAATTATTTCTCCAATGCATTTCATATTTCAAAGCTCGAATAGATAAACCTGGTCTTATAGACCACCCCCTCAACGCAAAATTTCACGACAATGAAATTGCAGCACTTTATTTACCTATTTTTCACACTTTCCGGATATCCCGGCCCTACTACTAAAAAACACACTTCGTATTCTAATCAGGGCTGTATATTCCGGGAAAGGATCACGTTTGGAATCTGTACAACTCGCAAGTCGTGATGTTTCTGGCAAATTTACAAGGGCCGCCACTACTACACTGAGTAGTAATGTGGAACTCCCTGAGAGACTCTCTCTTTCCCGTATACAATTTGAAGAAAAACGACTCTACTCGCAAGTTCCAAGATCTCAAAGCTAGTGTCGATATAAGTGATATGCATCACGGAGTTTAACCCATTACTTGGAGGTATTTGGATATTGAAAGTTGTTAAATTCAATCGCAGCAAATAATTCATTTTTGGAGTCTCCCTGCCGAGATAAAAAAACGTGGTTAACATATAACAGGTAAAACTTCGTATTCAAAGAACCGAAACTATCACTATGGGAATAATTTTTTGAACTTGGAATACTTCGATATTTGGTGTGAAAATATCCTTTCGCAAGTAATCATAAATAATGTACTAACAATGAGGGATATTTTTTGAAGGAAATTTTTACCCTTTATGACCTTTTGCCCTTAATCATTAAGCAGATGTGAGCTGAACGAGAGAAAGCGGCCTCATTGGCGTGGCTAGAAGGGTCTTAGGAGTGTTAGGATTGGCTCCCCTCAACCCACATCTCTTAGATTAAGCATAAGGTCCATTAAAGGGATATTGTTTAGCCTATCTCCACCATTAATTCGACTTATAGAAATAATAGGTGGATTCTTCTGAAACTCTTGAAGAGTTTGATAATATAAGAAAAAATTAAGGAAAAAAAAAATTATGAAAAAAATTGGTGGACGTCACGTGATCAAAATATAGCGATTTTTCGTATTTTCGCCCCTATTTTAATTATTTTAAAACAAATGCCGCATCGGTATTTTTTGAGCTTGTCAAACGCCACTTATAAATTAATTAACACAAATTTTTGGAAAAAAAAATAAAAATTTTGAAAATTTGTCATTTTCAGGCTCTCAACCTTTTGATTTTTTGATAAAAAAAACTTTAAGAAATTGAAAAAAAGGGATGGCCGTTTAGACCCCAAAAGGTGTTTTGTTATTATCAAAATGCCGCCTTGTTGATTTAGTTACAACCAGTTTTTTGGCAAGATATCGTCGATAGATGCGTGTCATATTAACATTTTTTTGAGAATTTTCGATTTTTTTCCGACAAACTGAACAAAAAAAAAATTTGCTGAAAATTTTTTGCAGGCGTTTCAGACAATTTGAAAAAAATGAAAAAAAAAATTTCGAAAAAAATAACTTGGAAAAAAAAGGAGGATCTTTTATTTTCAAAAAGAAATTTTTTGGCGCGCGGAATCCGGCGACTTTTTTATTGATAATCATGGACCATCAACGGTAGTGCTCCTCGCCGTTACATAATTACAACTTTTTTATGGCTAGCCTTATGGTAGCTTTTAATTGTCGAAAAAAACCCTCTTTTTTCGTCAAAAAATGCGATTTTCGAAATATATTATCATTTTTTGGAAAAAATATTCATTTTTGAAAAAAAAAAAATCCACCACAAAAACGCAGAATAAAAATTTGGCACCAAGATCAGTATATGTTTACAAATTCTAAAAACTAACTGGTTCGATTTTGGCCGAAAATCGATTGGTGGAATAGCTAGATATTGTATATTCAACGTTTCGATTTTTATTTAATCATTTTCAGGCTATAAAGTTATGTTTCTTTTTTATTGCGAAGTGAAAATTGTCCTTTAGCTAATTCGGCCAATTAAAAATGGAACTTAAGTGGATTTTATTTTGAACGCAAGCTATAACCGATGTCAAAGTTTGAAAATAAATTTCCACTAGTAACTATTTTTTATTGGCCGTAATTACCTAAGGACAATTTTCACTTGCAAGTAAAAAAAGATTACATACTGCTACTTTAACAGTACATTTTTATTAATAATAAAACAATACACATGAGGGGTTTTATATATCCCTTTATCACCTTTGGTTAGAATGCGTAGCAACAACGTTAAAAAATCCCACGTTAAAAAGGAGTAGTGGCTACGCATTCTAACCAAAGGTGATAAAGGGATATAGCTGCCTTAAGCTCTTGTGCGGGTTGAAAGCTCATCGCATTTAGCGCGTGTGTTAAGGGGGTTGTGGGTGTAAATGGAACAAGCGGTTGAAGAAATTTTTTGTTTTATTCTTTGAATCAGCCTACGCAAGACGAATTGAAAAAAAATTTTTTTTTTTCTTTTGAATTTTTTGGGGTTTTTTTTTTAAAAAATATTTTTATTATTTTTTTCCGGGGGAAAAAAAAAAAAAAAAAAAATTTTTGTTTTCTTTATTTTCATTTCGTCTTGCGTAGGCTGTAACGTTACAAGCAACACCCAAAACAACAAACCTTCCTGCTGGAAATAATATCAACTGAAACTTATTTAACTCATAAAAAACAAAACAGAGGAATAATTTTTTCAACATTTTTCGGGAAATGTATGCAACATTTCATTACGATTCTTAAATATTCTGTTCTATTTCAATTGTTTACAACAATTGACCGAGGATTATTCAGATTTTAAAGAGAATTTCTGAATTTCATTTTTACCGTTTAAAAAATCAAAAGGAGATTTTGTTAACTCCCGTAGTGGCCAACAAATCTCTGACCCGTAGTGTTTGCATCATCCGTGGTGTTTGATTTGAATCGAGCATATAACCGACGATTCATTTTAACATATATTTTTCCAATGATAATAAGTATTTTAGTACAAAGGAATTTCTACTGTCCTATAAAAACATTTTTAAAGTTGATAAAAGTCATCAAATGTGAATAAGAAAATTAAAAACTCTCTCGTTTTCGCCGATTCTGACGAACAAGAGCATAATAACACGAATTTAGGGTTAATTGACATTTTAAATTTGAATATTTAAACCGTCACCAATTTATGGTATGTAATCTGCAAAAAAAATAAATGTTAAAACAAAATTCTCTAGTAAAATGACCTCTTAATTTTTGGTTCTTATGGACGATTTATTTCTCTCTTCTTTCTGTCGCCTACGGCATTCTTTATGTTATCCTTATTTCGGAAGTTTGGAACTTCTAGAACTGCTCTATTTAAGGGGGTACGACGGACTCTGATTTGACATTGTCTGGTGAAAAATATACTGAAACTAACAGTTCATGAGAAAAACCGAAAATGCTAATTTGTAGATCTATGCCTTAATCTTGCAAAAGTACATCACAATATTATTTTTTGGCCATTACACCAATAGCTACAGTATCGTAACAAGGTGACATTTTCAAAACTTCAAAATCCTATCTCCTCCCAGACGGTATATCAAATTGAGCTCAATTTTTCACAGATCACGTAACGGTTAGTATATAAATTTTTCATCGCAGCGCTTTTTTTATGCCGGCAACTGAACAATTCTAGAAACGCCAAATAACACGACGAATTTTTAAAAATTTCAGACTTCAAAATCTATCTCCTCCGAGGAATATGTTTGCAAAATAGCTCAAATTTTTATCAAGTATTCCTCCAGAAATATTTTGAAGAGCATGATTGAGCGCTTTTTTGCAATTTCGAGCTAGAACTCGAAATATGATTTTTTTGTATTTTCCGAAAATTTCCGAAAAAAAAGTGCTTCGATTTTTTCGAAAGTAGGCTCAAAAGAAAGCGTGACACACTGATGAGGAAAGTTAGGTACGTCAAGTCGATATTTTGAGTGTTAGTGGTCAAATTTGAGCAAACGTTATTTTTTTAACTTCATCTTTTTAAAATACTTAGAAAAAAATCAAAAAAAATGCAAATTTCGAAAATTTTGTTTGTGATTGGGTTCTTAGTACACTTAATTATCACCCGTATCAATTTCAAGCATGTTATGCCTCTAAGGCCTTTATTTAATCAGAGTCGCATACCCCCTTAAAAGGAGGTCAATGGGGTGTAAATTTGCATTAAGCTTGAGAAATTTGTGACGTTGATTTTGAGTACTTTTTGAAAAAAAAACATAGTTACAGTAATTTGAAAAAAGGTACTCAAATTACTCAAAAACATTACAGGGTCAACTTCAAACGTTTTTTTAAGACTTTTTTTACATTTACACCAAGTCCGAATGAAATCACGTGACGAAAATATCTAAAATAAGGTTGGATATGTCATAAATTTAATCCTTATTTCTCAAAAATAAGTACGTGACGTTTTTGGAGAATATTATTATGTTCAAAACTTCTTGAATTAGGTGTTAATTGGCCCAAAATTTTTCGGCGGAATTTGATCACTATTTGTTTACTTGAACCAAAACCTTATTCCTAATTTGAAGGTCACGTGATCGTTTTTGGACTTTGGTGTAACTGAGAAAAAGTCATTAAAAACTTCTAAGAACCACTTCACTTCTTTCAAAAATTTGATTTAAAGCATTTTTTGAAAAAAACGTACATATTTTTATTCAACCTTATTCCTTAAATATACGGTCACGTGATCATTTTGGGGCTATGTCGTGTAATGAGAAAAAAGTCTTTGAATTTTTTTTGATCCCGCTTCAAGGCTTTTTTTTGATTGATTTAAATTTTTTTTGCAAAAAATAAGTACTTGAATTAGACTGTTACCTATTGATTTGACTGAAGAAAAAGTTGTAAATTTATGAAAAATTTTCATACCCAAATGTTCCTTAGGTTATTTCAAGCAAAAAAATGGGCTAATGCCTTTTCGAAATGTTAAACTTCCCTGGTGGCCAAAATGACCAAACTAGGATACCGGTCATCAGGAAACCGGATATAAAACGGAAATAAGAAGTTTCACCTGGGACCGGTTGGATACTATCTGGAAGGAGAAATACTGCGCTATGTTGCTGTGTACAAAATTTCAGTCAATTTTGTGTTTTGGTTTACTCCTTAGTGAAGTGCGTTTAGTATGAAAAAGTGAGTATTTTTTCTCATTTTATGGGGAATATGTTGGCGTTATTCCTGGAAAAACGATTTTTCTTAAACCATGAGAGTTGCCAAAAAAATGGAAGTAGCCATTTTGTTAGCTTTTTCTATCGTTGTTCAAAAAAATAAAAAAAGAACAAAATGTTTCCAAGTTGACCCCGAAAATCGATTAAAAAGTTGATTTTTGGAGCTGACCTAGCCCTGAAACCCCCAAACCAGTCGAAAAATGTATTTTAATCTTTATTTTTCTGAAGGCATTGAAACAATTATCTCGAGCAGGAAAGCAATATCTAAGAGCAGGGCAAGCCACACAGGAAAAAAATGTTAATAATCGAAATCTAAAGTCTTAAAAAAATTTTGAAATTCTCGGTGGCGCGGCAATGATGGAATGCGCCATTAATGACTTTCTATTTAGGATAATTATAAAACAGAACAGGTTTACTCATTGGCGCGAGGGCTTTGTGGTTACGGCTCCGGCCTGCGGTCCAGACCACTCCAGTTCGAATCCCTCCGAACTTCCTCTTTTTTTAAAAACTTATTATTTTTAATAAACCTTTAAACTAGGCGTCACAGGTGTTGATGCTTCTTAGGCTGACGCGGTTGTAACCCTTAAGGCGTAAACTATACCATTCTCGGAAAAAGTATTTCGTCTCAAAAATTATAAAAACTTTCATTTATTCAAATGCAGATTTTTTTGAAAATTTTGAGCATGGCCTTCTTCATTGGTTCTCAAAAAAAAATGCTCAGAAATAGGTTTTGATATTGTTTATCTTGTAGCCGCTAATCAAGGCGCATCATTTTTATATTAGAACATATCACTCAGACCCTAAAAAAAGTTGATTGGGGGTCTTTTGACTACTTGTCCTTATTTAAAATACAGTTTTTTATCAATATTTTTTTGTTTTAAAGACAAGATCACTCTGCACGATTTGAAAATAAGAAATTTCAAACTCAAAAAGGCGTTATCGATGTTTTTATAACCTATCTTGTAGAGAATTTTTTTCTGGTTCATTTTAAGATTAGATTTTTTTTTTATAAAAAATTTCAAAAAAAAATCGATTTTAAGGTCAATTTTTGTGTATTTCACAGGCGTAAATGTGATCCAGTTCTAGCGAAGCCGTATGAAGTGCTAGAAGGCCTGATTTTTTGGCCAGTGAAAAATTAAGCGTTTGCGGCTACCCGTTTTTTTTATTGAGGGTCGGGCGACCAATATTTGGCACCTCTACTGACGGTCAAAGTCAAGGTTCAATCTCAAGTTCATCGATATAGACTTGTTAGTACCCCCAAAAAGAATCGGAAGGGTCGGACTTTCTAATGAACGTATTAGGAACTATGGGTCAATAAAATGTACTGAGAGGTCGCTAGAGAGCAAAAACTGGTCAACACCCAGGAGTCACCTCAAGTTCATTGTATAGACTTGTAAGTAACCCCTAAAAAGAATCGGAAGGGTTGATTTTTGATGAACGTATTAGCAACTTTGGTTCAATAATGTACTGAAAAGGTCGCTAGAGAGCAAAAAACTTAAAGAGCAAAAAGTTTTTGCTCTCTAGCGACCTTTCAGTACATTATTGACCCATAGTTGCTAATACGTTTCATCAGAAATCAACCCTTCCGATTCTTTTAGGGTACCTTACAAGTCTATACGATGAAACTTTGAGGTTGACCTTGGGTGTTGACCAGTTTTTGCTTCTCTAGCGACCTCTCAGTACATTATTGGACCCATAGTTTCTAAGTACGTTCATTAGAAAGTCGACCCTTCCGATTCTTTGGGGGTACTAAACAAGTCTATACGATGAACTTGAGATTGACCTTGAACTTTTGACCGGTCATATAGAGGTCAAATATTTGTTGGTGCCGACCCTCAATTAAAAAACGGGTAGCCGAAAAAAACGCCTTAATTTTCACTGGCCAAAAAATCAGCCTTCTAGCAACTTATTACGGCTTCGCTAGAAACTGGGATCAACATTTACCTGTAAAATCACCGAAAAATTGACCTTAAAATCAATTTTTTTTTTGAAAATTTTTCATAAAAAAAAAAAATCCTAGGTTCTTAAAATGGAACCAGGAAACAAAATTCTCTACAAGATAGCGGTTAAAAACATCGATACCATTTTTGAGTTTTGAAATTTTCTTATTTTCAAAATCGTCTCTTAAATTTCACATAAAAACGGGAAATATTTATTAAGCGCCTTTGAATCTAAAAAAAATATTCAAACGATTGCGGTCATTGTCAAATGTTGAATATAAGCGGCCACAAAAAAGTCAAATTCCTTTAGCCTTCGTCTAACGATTACACATCTCAAGTCAACCTTGTTAACATCAACACCACCAGGTGGTGAGTCTATTCTAGATCACTAAACGGTTTTTTTCAAAATCTATCTTCTTTTAGGACCCACATTACAAAGGCGTCTGAAAATTTACACAGAGTACGGGTAATAGTGAGGTTACTAGTATGTTGGACCCATTTGTTTGAATTTTCGCCCTTGAAAATTTTCTAGAATCAACTTTTGAACGCCGAATTTTTACATTTTTCGACTTTCAAACTCTATCTTCTTTAAGACCGAATGTTCAGAAGAAAGCCGTTTTTTTCGACTCAGTAGATAATAAACTGTCGTCAATATGTTGGTCTCAGATTTTTGTATTTCACCCTAAATTCTAGAAAATATGACTATAAGTAAACCGGAAATGAAAGTGCGCAAAAAAATTCGTCTGCATCCGAACAAAAGTAACCACCAAATTGAAGCTGAGGATTTCACTGTCAAAAAGTTGGCTTACAAGCTAATCAAAATTTTTAACGAATCAGCGTCTTCTAGGAATTCGATTAAGACATGTTCCGATAATTTTAATGTCATGCAATCGTTCTTCGGTGGGTCATATTTCACCAATTAAAAAATGTTCATATCATGGGAATACCGGATTTATGCGGGTTAAGCAAAAAAATATTGCGAAATTGAAATTCTAGATTTTGTTCTAGATTGTTTGAAAAAAAATAATTGCCACCATGAGATTCTTTGGTCAACTTTAGTTATAACCGATATTTATGTATCATAAATTAATTCTATAAGGCGCTAAAAAAAAACCGAACCTACCCCCTTAACGTCAATTTTTCGTGATTTTACAGGTAAATGTTGATCCAGTTCTAGCGAAGCCGTTGAAGTGCTAGAAAGGCTGATTTTGGGGCAAGTGAAAATTAAGCGGTTTTTCGGCCACCATTTTTTTAATTGAGGGTCGGCGACCAATATTTTGACCTCTATCTAATTGAACGTATTAGGAAACTATGTGTCAATAATGTACTGAGAGGTCGCAAGAGAGCAAAAAACTGGTCAATGCCTTTTTTGCCAGTTTTTGCTCTCTAGCGACCTTTCAGTACATTATTGACCCATAGTTACTAATACGTTCATGAAAGTCGACCCTTCCGATTTCTTTTTGGGGAATTACAAGTCTATACGATGAACTGAGAGTGACCTTCGAACTTTGACCGGTCATTAGAAGCTCAAATATTGATCGCCGACCTGCGATCACATTACCTGTAAAATCACAAAAAATGCCTTAAAATCGGATTTTTTGTTTGAAAATTTTTCATAAAAAAAAAATCCTAATCTTCAAATGACCAGAAAAAATTCTCTACCAAGATAGGTTTAAAAAAACATCACTAGCCCATTTTTGAGTTTTGAAAATTTTCTTATTTCAAATGTCCAATGATAATGACGCGAATTCATTTGAAAATGTTATTGTGTATTTCAAAAAAATAATAATGAGATCTGATGACATTTTTCTTCAAAAATTATTGAGGGGCTAAAGAGCCAAATCCATGAAATATGACCGATTTAGATAAATTTTAAGGAAATTAATTGATCAACTGTCTCTTATACGACGAATTAGGGACTGAAAACGTCAAAATTTCAAATAACGGGAAAAATTTTCTCATATTTCATGGAATTTTTGATTTCAAATTACGTTTTTTTATGTTTTATCAGAATTTTAATTTTAAGAATTTTATAATGACGACACTTTTTGGTTTAAAACAGAATCCTAGAGTAAATTGGGTCCATGGAAGATAAAAATGATATTGAAATTATCCCCAAAACGTCGCCAGTTGGTGGCTAAAGAGTCAAAAATTTTGAGTCTTGACGGTGGATTTTGATTAACGATAAGAGTCTTCGAAAAACATTTTTGTCGAATTGAATTTTTTTGACCATATTCTTAAACCACGACGTAAAATCCCGAACAGCTAAATAAAAAAATTTTTCAAACATTAATTTTGGATCAAATTTTAATTTTCGAAAGAAAAAACCCGAATCTTTTGTCACGTTTCCGGACTCCATGTGACCAAATACAAAAACTTTCTAGGACTGTCTAGCCGTCTGAGTAAAAAAGAGGAGAAATCGTAAAGACTCATGCCTTATTATTAAGGGAAGCCCGATATCGCCCGGCCCATATCGCCCGAAATTTGCGGCCCAATATCGCCGAATTTGCCGAAAAGATTAAAACAATTTTCAAAATTTTTTTGCTAAAATACTTTCATTAACACAATCGCCGAAATTTGCCGATATCGCCGAAAATTTTTGAACATTTATATCGGCAAATTACTTTGTGAGCGTCATGAATGGACGTCATTTTCATATTTGAATTTCCCAAACTTACTCTTTTCAGCGTTAATTTGATTGCATTTTAGTGGAGTATTAAATTTTACGCATTTTGGTGATTCACTTCATTGGAACCTATGTGAATACTCCAATTAAATTAATAGAATTGTTTACATCCGAATTTCATTTTCCAACGCTACGCGTTTTTCATTACTTAAACAAATGGTTTTATTTATGTTCCTCATGACGCCCAATGTGCCGAATATCGCCGAATTTGTCGATATCGCCGACATTTTTGGGAAAAAAATTTTTGAGGGATATGGGCTCTATCTTTATGTGATTATCATAATTTTTATTTATCTACCAATTTTGTTTAATTATTTTTAGGTTTTTCAGGCACACGATGAAGCTGAACACTTGAATGTCTTTGATTTATTTTTGTTCCATAAGTTCAGAAAAAGTCAAGGAAAAAGGTAGAAAACCTTTTTTTTCACACTTAATGCTCTTCGGCAACAAGGTCAGCGTAAAATTCAAATGGGTGAAAACTTTAAGGGAGTACCCCACGCCATTTTTAGTGAATTTTCAAACGTTTGTTCTGAGCTGAATTAAAATGCTTGAGTTTCATTGTTCTAAGGGACCCAGAGATATTTGTCTGAATTTTTCGAAAAAAAAGTGACAAAAAGTTTTTTGTTATGATCGTACCGGGTATTTTTACCGCGTCCAAAAGTCAATTTTCCCGACTATTATCTGTTCAATTTCATTTAGCGATGTATTAAACATTAAATTTTCTGATTTTTGTGAGCATACCTCAATTTGTTAGCTTAAAAAAAGTTATGCGCTCAGCATATTATTTTTTTTCCTTTAATTTGCCTACAATCACTGATAAAGCTCCTGCCAAAAATGGCTAATGTTTTGGTTACCCTGGCGCTGAGTTCAATTTTATTTGGAGCCACAGTTAGCAAATTTTTTAGCGGAAAAAAGCACTTTCTTAAAATTGGGAGTGTCGTGATTTTTATGCGCTCAGTATTTTGCCTTTTATCTTTTTTGTAGTTATGTTTTTGCGCAGTCAAAGTTTTGCTTCCTGAAAAATACAGATTAAATATTTTCTTGAAGATTATAATTTTGGTATCTGTTTTCAACCAAATTCATATTTTTACAGAACAGCCAGTTATTTCACACAGGTAAATGTAGTATCCCGTGTCTTTCCTCATAAACAACGTAATTCCCTGGTCGGAAATAAGCTGAAAATGACCGAGTCCAATTTAGGAAGTAAATAGAAATTTTTTTACATCGATTTTTATTTTTTTTAATTTTTTGGAATGAACCGATAAACAAAATGAGAATGAGATAAAAATTAGGATTCTACCATGTCTGAGGATCCAAATATAAGCGTCCGTCGATTTTATCAAATCTAAGAAAATTCAGAATTTTTTTTTCCGAAATTAAAAATTTTATTTTTTTTTTTAGATTTGGAAATCAAAGTGACTCATGCAAACAAAAATTCAGCGTCAACGGATTTTAACTTTGAAAGTTACAGACAATAGAGGAAATTTATATTAGAAAAAATAGGAAATTTTGGAAATTTTTTTTACATCGAAATTTTTTGGTTTTAAATTTTTAGGGATTGAAAACGATAACAAAAATGAGAATGCGATAAAAAATTAGCTTTCTACCATGTCTGAGAGCCGAATAAAACCCGCGGCGGGTATCCCTTAAGATGTATTTATCAACCGCCCGTTTTAAGCTCCTAATAATCCGCCGGTCAGTTTGCATTACATCCGCCGGCCCGTTATACATGTGAATTTTCAATTTTACATCCGTGTTTTCTGTGGGCCCCGATGGTCCAAAAAAGGAAAAAAACACATTTTTTCATGATAAAACTTCTTCGAAGGCAGAGTAAATGACGACAAAATCGTCAGAAATTTGACAAAAAAAGCTTTTAAGAAGTATACTCAAATGGATAAATAGCCGCGGTACAAAGTATACTACAAAGGTATACTTTTTGGTAGATATTTTACATAACTTCCGTTTCAAGGTCCAGTTTACTGTTGCCCGATTCTCAAAAAATGTGAAAAAACACTTTTTTTTATATCAAAAGTGCATCACCTAACGAGAAATACAAGCACAATTGGCTGAAACTTGGTACACAGCTTTATCGAGTCATCTCCAAAAAGTATCAACCGGTCCCGAGGTCAACCGCTAAACTTTTGGTTTGAGAGGCGCATATAATGACTCATCATCAAAAAAAAAAAAAAATATTCAAATTTTGACATTATGAAAAATAATAAATAGGCCTTTTTTAAAAAAAAAATTTTTCCAGTCAAAAGGTCTTAGAATTTCTTCTCTTTCGTGATACCCATATCAGGTCATTTTCCGGTCATTTGAAAATCTCGAATTTCGAAAAAATTTTGAAAAAAATTTCGATAAAAAAATTTTGAAAATTTTGTCGAAAAAATATTTTTTCGATTTAAATCGCAAAAAAAAATAGTATTGAATGGTATCCTCGGATTTTTACGTATCTCTCTTAGCCGTCTGTTTATTGGCCTCAATAGGTACAGCCCTAACTGTAATACAGTAAAAATTTCGAACTTTTCACGTTGAAAATTTTTATGTTACTTGATTAAGGGTCCTTAAAATTGCGATTAAAGGCATTGCAACCACGGGATGTGCAAAAGACACTACGGGGAGTTAATATTTATTTTTAGGTTAATTTTATTTGAAGACGTTCGTTCTTTATCGAAACATCTTTGTTTTATTTAATTTAAAGCAAAATTGATCGAGATTTTACAATTTTTGGTGTTAATGAGAACATATTTTGACCAGTTTTTTCGATGCCGCACGCGTGAGCCATCTCACCAGAAAAAAAAAACAATTAAAAATTTTACTTTGCCCAGTTGACAGCAGAAGGTTTTAGTCTGTCCGTATTTTATCAACCCCTTCTAGTCCAGGCTGGAGGAGAGGGCCCCTTAGGTTGAGCCAATGAATTGGCGGCGTGGGAACCCACACAAAAAAATCTAATACCCCCTCATCCGTATTTGTATGTTACTGCTGACTGTCAGTGTGTACAGTCTGTGACATATGTTTCAGACGATTTGAAATAAGAAATTTCAAAACTCAAAAATGCGTATCGCTGTGTTTAACCTATCTTGTAGAGAATTTTTTTCTGTGTCATTTTAAGATTAAGGATTTTTTTTTTTATGAAAAAATTTCAAAAAAAAATCGATTTAAGGGTCATTTTTCGTGATTTTACAGGTAAATGTGATCACTGCTAGCGAAGCCGTATGAAGTGCTAGAAGGCTGATTTTTTGGCCAGTGAAAATTAGCGTTTTCGCTACCCATTTTTTTAATTTGAGGGTCGGCGACCAATATTTGACTCTAATGACCGGTCAAAGTGCAAGGTCAATGCTCAAGTTTCATTCGTATAGACTTGTTAGTACCCCCAAAAGAATCGGAAAGGCGTCGACTTTCTAATGAACGTATTGGAACTAATGGCGTCAATAAAATGTACTGAGAGGTCGCTAGAGAGCAAAAAAACTGGGCAACACCCAGTTTCAACCTCAAGTTCATCGTATTAGACTTGTAAGTACCCCTAAAAGAATCGGGACGGGTCACTTTCTGATGAACGTATTAGCAACTGATGGGCTTAACAATGTACTGAAAACGTCGCTAGAGAGCAAAAACTAAAGAGCAAAAAAGTGTTTTGCTTCTCTAGGATCTTTCAGTACATTATTGACCCATAGTTGCTAATACGTTCCATCAGAAAGTCAAACCCTTCCGATTCTTTTAGGGGTACTTACAAGTCTATCGATGAACTTGAGAGTTGACCTTGGTGTTGACCAGTTTTTGCTCTCTAGCGACCTCTCAGTACATTATTGACCATATTCCTAATACGTTCATTAGAAAGTCGCCCCTTTCCGATTCTTTTGGGTTACAACAAGTCTATACGCATGAACTTGAGATGACCTTGAACTTTGACCGGTCATTAGAGTTCAAATATTGGTCGCGACCCTCAATTAAAAAAAACGGGTAGGCCGAAAAACGCTGTAATTTTCACTAGGCCAAAAAATCAGCCTTCTATCACTTAATTTACGGCTTCGCTAGAACTGATCACATTTACCTGTAAAATCACGAAAAATTGACCTTAAAATCGATTTTTTTGAAAATTTTCATAAAAAAAAAAAAAATCCTTAGGTCTTAAAATGACCAGAAAGAAATTCTCTACAAGATAGGTTAAAACATCGGATACCCATTTTGAGTTGAAATTTCTTAATTTCAAATCGTCTCAACCTCAAACTTATCAAGCAAAAACGAATTTTTTTTTATTCAATTTATAGTGACACCTAAGCGGTCGAAATCTGACAGATATTCCGTGAACTAATATAATATGCCATTGGCCCTAGATTTTGATATTTCAGACACTCGATAAAAAATGTTCTAAGTTATTTTTTGACCAATCAATGCCATGCATCATGTTGAGCGTGCAACGGGTTTGAAATTGGGAAACTCGGCCAAAAAATATCAAATGAGATGGTTCTCACTGTGAGAATTCACATCTTTTGACCCTCAAGTTTGCATTTCTCGCGGCTGCTGAATATTACTAAGCATATGATCATGTAGCATTGATGCTGCATCATTGATGCATGCTTATATATCATTCGAAAATTATCCCGCTCGCCTTGACGGCTCTCGCCACGGTCTTACTTGTACAAAGACATCAAGTAAATTTTCTTGTATCGGAAATGTTGAATTTATACAGTATTTCTTGGACGATAGTCCGTCATTAGAACGCAGCTCAAAATTAAAGATCGGCACAAATAATTAAAATTCCGTCAGATCAATTCATTGACCATCAATGTTATTGATTGAACAATACAGAAATTTCAACTAAATTCCTGCTCCCTGACTGCGTACAACTTCTTTTAATGGTACAAGTTTTGGGGAGGTGTTTTTTGGACTTCTGCTTATATTCATAAAATGCCCCGATAGGCCAGAATTACAGGAAACAGGTTCCAAAACGCACTTTTTATATCGGAAAAATCCGCCTAGTCGTAAAAAATTTTTATCACTACGTCACAAGAATAGAAAGTTGACCAATGAAATCACTGGATTCTCGAGAAGTGACAATGAAATTACTGGATTTACAATATTTGTGACGTTAGGATCAATTTTTTACGACTAGGGTCTGTTTTTTTTTAGATGCATCATATAAACTCGGTGAGATAGCTCGAAGTGGCACATACGATCTTTTTGAAATTTTGGGTCATAATTATAACTTTTCAAACTACGTGTCACTGCAGAGCCGGTTTTTTCGCAATTTCCGGTTTTTTTATCGGTTATTGATCGTAATTATCGTGGTTTCTCGAAAACCCCACTAAGGATTTTTGTTGAAAACTTCGGGATCGGCGTTCAAAAAAATCTAAGAATTTTCAAAAAAATTATCAAAAATGAAATTCGGACCCCACCCCTGGGGTCAAATTTCACGTTTTTGCTATCTTTTTAGGTTTGATGTTGAAATGAAATGAAAACCGGGCATTATCGTAGAATTAACAGAGAAATGAGATTGAAATTGTTAAAAAATTTAAAATTTGACACCAAAAAAAAGGGTATATTACACGTTTTTGTATCTTTTAAACTGGACTATTGAATTAAATGAAAAACCTGGTCATATAGCTATAATTTCATAAAAAATGGATTAAAATTGTCAAAAAAATTAAATTTGACACCAAAAAGGGGTCAATTACACGGTTTTTTGTATCTTTAAATGACTATTAATTAAATGAAAACCTGCGTCATATAGGCAGGATTTTTCGATATGGTTTCATTGATTTCTTCGAGTTAAGGATGATTTTTAGGAATATCAAAGAGAAAAGTTAAAAAAAATTATTTTCACTCGGTACATTTCTAAAAATTATAGATTTAAACAATTATATTTCACCTGCGGTAGCTGAATTTGATTTTGTAATGAAAAAAATCCATTTCCAATTCGAATTTAACTATAAATAGAGGCAATTTTAATTTACATCGAGCTTTCTAAGAAAAAAGATAGGAATAATCGGATTATTATTAATCCCTACAAGTTCCGTACCCCAAATTCCCTAAACTGGTACAACTTTTCGGCCGGGTTATTTCTACAAGCTATGGGAGCGAGGACTGTATATATATGATATACAGAATATCGTATCGTTATTAGAAAAGCGGGGGTCGTAGTTCCGGGTTGTGTCCGAGTTTATTTGTGCATGCAAATGACATGCAGAACCCTCTCAAGGGTGGCGTCGTAAATTTTTGAGACCTTTAACCCTAGGGAATTCATAGAGACGATATATTGGCTCAAGCCTACCTAAACCTTTCTAAAAGGGCAAAAAAAATGTTACAGAATTGTTTTCTTCCGAATACATTATAAAAAAATTTTGCGCGTGATTCCGAAAAAAATTACTCATTTTTTTTGGATAAGTTTGGTTCGAATATTACGGAGTTGATTTTTTGAGATTTTTTTTTCCCCGAAGTTTTAGTCCGGGACAAAATTATTTCGAAAACTAGACATCAAATCAAAGTTGAGAATCAGCCAGTTTTTAGGAAAGGTGTTTTGTGCATACAAAACACTTAACAGTAAAAATTTATTCGTATCTTGGGAACAAGATATTTTTTTTTGGAAGTGAAATTTGTCCAATTTAAGTATTCCATGAAAAAAATTATTTATTATATATTATAAAAATTAATTTAATCAATCAAAAATTGTCGACACTGTCACTTGATTACTATATAAAATTAAAAATAATGATAAAAAGTGTATTCATCTGCTTTTATTTGGAAAATTAGCAATTTTTCATAGAAATTTGTGATTTTTTTTACTTTTTTAGAAATAAATTTTGATTGATGATATATATGGATCTAATCGGATTAAAGTGTGACGTAGGGCAGATACTTTTGCGTTGGAACGCATAAAAACATAATTTGTGAAACCTACGATGAGCACGTATCACGTGATATGCTACACCTTGGTTTTCCAACTATATTTTCTANAAATCAAAATTCTAGAATTTGAAATGATTAATACAAAAATATAACTTTTCAGCTTTCTATTGCAAAAGTAATTGGAGCTTCAACTACCTTGAGCTTTCTGTAAACAACGTCCAAAGTAGAGCCGATATATCGACTATGGTGCCTTGACGGAACTTTTTTTTCTGTGATTCCAGAGGTTAAAGAATTAATTTATAATACATTTATATACAATGTATATTATACATATGTAGATTATGACTAAAGTTGACCCAAGGAATCTTATGGTGGCAATTTTTTTTTCAAAAAAAATTAGAACAAAATCTAGAATTTTCAAAATTCGAATATTTTTTTGCTTTAACCCGCATAAAACCGGTATTCCACCATGATCTGAACATTTTTTATTGGTGAATATGACCCGCCAAAAACGATGCATGACATTAAAATAATCGGAAACGCCTTAATCGAATTCTAGAAATTTCAATTATTTTTAAGCTAAAATTTTAAACCTAATTATCTAAGTTGACGCTGATTGGTTAAAAATTTCGATCAGCTGTAAGAATATTTTTTGATCAGTAAACTTAGCTTCAATTTGATGGTACTTTTGTTCCGATCAGACGAATCGAACTTTTCATTTCCGGTTCACTTAAAATCAAATTTCTAGAATTCAAGGAAAAAATTCAAAAATTCGAGCCAAACATATGACCACACTATATTTATCTACTTTAGTCGAAAAACGGCATTATTCTGAACATCCGTCTAAAAGAAGTATCAGTTTGAAGACGAAAAATTGTAAAAGTCGGCGTTCAAGAGGGATTCTAGAAAATACAAGACCGAAATTCAAAAAAATGGGCCAAACAAATTAGTGACCTCATTCATACCGTACTCTGTGTGAATTTTCAAACGCGTTGTATGTGGGCCCTAATAGAAGTATAACTTCGAAAAACGCTTGGGTGTTCTAGAATTGACTCAGCACCTGGTGCTGTGGTGTTAACATTTTGTGTATGAGATATGGAATCGTTAGACGAAGGCCAGACCTCCAAACAAGTATCCTCAGATTTTTCACAACTGCCCTAGAATTATTCTGAGGCGGGATTGAAAGGTACCAGATTACGACGCTCACCCCCTTAATTAAACTATTCTATCAATTTTTGATTGAATAAATAAATATTTATTTTTTTGTAATAATTTTCGGGTGTTCAGTGAACCCTTCATCAGTTACTGTTCACTGTTCACCCTTCATCAGTTACTAATGAATATATGTGATGAAATATTTATTTGTTTATTCAATCAAAAATGTATTCGCATAAAACACCAAATATTCTATAAATCTGATCCGATTTAATTGTGCTGACCCTGACTTGAATTCCAAAATCAAATTATGTTCTTCTTCAATTTCTCCATAATCTTCAGCTCCGCTAAGATTAAATTCTAGTTCACAAGTGTCACTATTTATACATTGTCCAGGATATACAACAGGGTGCCAAGTGATGTTCTGAGATGGAAATGTATACCCAGCAGGATAGTGAAATTCATAGCTAATTTATTATATTTTATGCATTATCGACCTTCTGATCTTTCATTTTGGTCGCTAAGAACGACTTGCTATCTGTTAAAAATCATAGTTTTAAAATCGACATTTTTACTTTATTTTTGTTATACTGGTCACTAAGGGGGTAGTGTCCGCAAAAGACTTTGGCTGAAAGTCTGATAGTACTAAACCAGCGATAGTCTCGTTGCTTTTCTATGCCCGGTTCTCTTTATGGAATTTTGAAAGCTTAAGGGGGTTGTGGGTGTAGAATGTTGGAATTGCTGGGGAAAATTTCTCACTTCTCCAGCTAGACTGGAAGGGTAGATAACGGGTAGATAAAAATAAATGAGAAAAAAAAATTGGAGACTAAAACCTTCTCTTTCAACTGCAAGAAAAATTTATCGATTCTGGTCTAAGGCGACTTACTGGTGCCGCACTAAAAAAACAGTAAATACAGTTAATACTGTAAAGTATATACTGTATATGTACTGTATTCACAAAATTCCTAAATACTCGGTCAATTTTTCTTCAAATTAAATCAAACAAATATGTTTTAAAAAGTATGAAGTTTTTGGATAGTTTCCCGTTTCGCCCGTTGAAATAAAATTTTATTTTGCTTCTTAGCGGCGAAAATAGTTTCATTACTTATTATTTCTATGATGGTAAAGTTTGTTACACAAGTCTTGTGTTCAAACGCCCACGCCCGGGCGCGCCCTCGTTCTTCAAGCTGAACCAATCACATCATCTCATTTAAATTAATTCTTTTTTTTAAGAATAAAAAGAATAAATAATTGTTAGAAAGGATTCTAGACAAGATATTAACTATTTTCTTTTACTCATGCTCTCTTTACACACAACCCCATTAAGTTTTCCACAATTTTCTATCTTTTGGTCAAAGAATTATATTTCCAAGTTCTCTTGTTTATGAATCATAGCAATTTGGTTAATTCGAAATCGTTAAACTCAAAAAAAGTAAAACTATTTTTGAACTTGAAAACTAAAATTAGAATATCGAATACGATGTTTTAGAGAAAAATCACATATTTTCAACTGCTTAAACCCTCCGAAGCATAGAAAAAAAAAGTTCCGCCAAGGCACGAGAGCCTTTCAGGAGGCTCTATATTCATTATTATCCCCGGGTAACACTAAAAACTTATTTGCCTGTTAAAAGAATAGGGAATAGGTTTTTAGTGTTACCCGGGGATAATAATGGATATTGAGCGCTGTATATAGTGTAAGAGTACCACTCTGGCATGATTTTCACAAATTTAATATTTTTTCAAAACATATCATTTTATCCATACTAATATCGAAATAAGATATTTTAAAATTTCACTCCCAAAGAAATATTTTTGCTCCAGATATGTCCAGAGTGCTAATTTTTTAGGCAAATTGTAAAATCTTCTTTAAATCTTAATTCCAGATTTGGGTCAAAAATTATTTTGTCGGAAGTAAGAGAAGAAGCAACACCTTTCAATCAACTCGTCATAAAATTTGAACCTATTATCCGAAAAAATTTTGGGTGATATTTTTAGATTCACATTGTTGAATTTTAAAATGTATCCGACAAAGAAGTTTCTGTGATCATTTTTCCATCCTTTCTAGCTGTTTTAAAGTGGCTTGAGCCTTTCAAAAGGCTCTATGCCTCGGAGGGTTAAGATAAACAATTTAAAATATATCTATCAAATGAATTTTCAGTAGTAATTTAATCTAACACAAAATTCATTGAGCTCCATTGAGCTTAATTATATCGCTAATGATTAAAAAAAATTGATCAAAAGTTCAAAATAAACTATATTATTTGAACTATGAAAACATATGAGGTATTGAGCCTAAAGTGAAGCGTGATTCGTTGGCCAATCAGCGCGAAAAGCACTTAAGAGAACTGAAGACTCAACAACATTAATTTTGTATAAGCACATATTCAATATTATACGTTCCGGAGCAGATTAATTCCACTTTTAAATACATAACTTATCATACTTTATCAAAGAAATTTTTTGCAAAAATTTTTTGCAGAAATTAGTGCTGGAATTAACCAGTTTAATTTCAAAAATAATTTTTTGAGAGCAATGACCAAGTTTTCGTTATCAGAGGTCAATTTCACATACGGAGCTTGTGTGAATAAGATCTATATTTATTTCTTCACGCCTATTGAAGCATATCTCATTTATACGGTCACGTGATAATTTTTCGACTATACCGTAATGGAAGAAAAGTCTTATTTTTTTCTGTAAATTAGCCTCACATATGTTTTGGAGAGATTTGAGATTTTTTTGCAAAAATAAGTACTGTAATTTTCCAAAAAACCGCACAAATAAATTTTGGCAAAAAATTTGATCGTTCACTTGGTCGACGATGATCTCATTATGTATAAGGGTCAAAAAAACTGTTTAAAGTCGATACGGCTGTGCACAGCCGTGCGGACGGCTGAGAGTTAAAATAAGTCGAATTATAACTTCGTGGCTAGTAGAGGTAACTAAATTTGATTTTTGAAAATTATTGAGTGCCGATTGGCACTTGTCTGACTATAGGGTGTTTTGAAATTTTAACTCCATGGGTTAACAGTGCTAGAAAAATACAACATTTTACCCATAATATTTAGGTGCCACCTCGTACAAAACAACCGATAAAAACTTTACCTATATTGATAATCTTTGCATTCTTCTTTCCTGAGAATAGCAATAAAGTCTGTTTTCCATTTCGCATTGATAAATTCTTTGTCACAATTTTGACATTGTACTTTTACATCTTTAAAACATTCTTCACCATTTATACAGTATAAAAGATAATAAACAATGAACCTCATATTATAATCATGTAGCCACAATTATTTACCAAACAGAAAGGCGTATTTCTAGAAAATAAAATCAGAATAAAATCAAAATGTCGATTTATGAAATCTTAGAGAATCCTCCATTTCGTTCCGAGGGTAGGAAAATGCAGGTCAAAACTTTCAAATTATACTTATTTTTATTATAATTTTAGTCATATCTAATAAGACCGCGCACCGAATAAATCTTTGTTTTCTCTAAGATGTTGCGATACAATTTGAGGCATTTAGGTGAAAAAATAAACTTGCTCCAAGCTGGAGCCTTCAACAGTAGAATTCCCATTTTAATATTCAGTACAGAGTACACACGATAAAAAAATTGGGGAAACTTTAATTTTATAATGAAATTGTCTTTTCAAATTGTTTTTATTTTGTCTCACTTGTTTTAATCGGAAACAAACTTTTTTCTATTTCCAGACCTTACAATCTTCGCTTTAAGGGAAGCTCAGCACCAAAATGCCAAAAATCAAAAACTTTACCAAACGCAAGACTTGTTTCACAAGTTGTGTAATACAACTATAAACTACATGTATTTGAAAAATCAAGTTTTGGAAATTTAGTTTCAATATGACGTAATTTTGGGTACAATAAATTCAAGTTTTCCGAAATATTTTTTGTAAGAAACGTTGTTTAAAATAAGTAGGCTTTTTTAGAAATTATTTCTATGAAATTCAAAACTTTTTAGTTCGTGCAACTGGACAGGGTGAAGTATGGACTCATACGCACGATGCAATAAAAATGAAAGAATTCGGCTGGAGAGGCTGGACAAACGAAGAGCTATTCTCAAATAAAACTTTAGTTGGAAATTGGACAGAAGAAAGACACGACTTGAAGTAAGGGATCAGCATATTATTTCATTTCGAGTTTATTGTAAAAATTGATATCATCCAGTTTTGTAAATTTTCAAACTGTGCCGATCCTTGGTTGAAGTTTTTCCATCAACGGAAAACTGTGCCAAATTTGATTAATTCAAAAAAATGGGGAACATCATATGAAAATGCTTACAATGATGCCGAAATTGTTAAACATAATCAACTCAGACTCAAGGTAGAAGTTCTGAATATAATAGTATCCTATTATTAATATTGGAAACGGTATTAGGAACCATAATAAAACCTTTTTATCATTCTGTTTGCGTTATGGAAACGTTTTCGAATCATTTCTTATAATTCTTAACCATTATTAAATACCACTTGGTTGACCACTCACGTGAATTATTGACATTTTTTTCAAAAAATATACATGCCACTTTCTAAATAGTCTTAAAATCTCTTTTCAGGCGATTCATTCTGATACAGAATGCTTTTCCCCCAAACTATGTGCTTCAGGACGGTAGTTTTTCTGAAATTTTTTAAAATGTCAATTAAAGTACTCAAATCGAGGTTTTTCATCAGATAATTGCGAGTATTATTTATAATTCTGAAACAGTTACATTAGTGTCACTGTTGACCAAGTGGCTGGTTTTTTGCTCGGGAGTCCCGAGTCGAGAGGCCTAACTATATCCCCTATTCACATTTCTGTAAATATATCGGCCCTACTACTTAAAAACACACTACGATTCCTAATCAGGGCCGGGATATATCCCTTTATCACTTTTTGGTTAGAATGCGTAGCCACTACTCCTTTTAACGTGTGATTTTAACGTTGTGGCTACGCATTCTAACCAAAAAGTGATAAAGGGATATACAAAAGTGTGAATAGGGGATATATAGTTTTTTTGTGGGACTAACATAATTTTTTCAGATATGTTATCATATGTAGTTTAGTAAAGTGCTTTTCAAGAATTGCTTAGGACGGCTGCAATAACATATAAATTATAATATATATGGACTACAGACCCTCAGAGGACAGATCCTGAATATTTTAATGATACCAACAACGCGGGATACGAGCATCCAATCAAAACCCTTGATTGCAGAATAGGCCGATTTCGTTGGTCAGATTTGGAAGGCATCAACCAATCAAATTCTCAAATTCCGCATGTTTTCAAATATTCAGAATCTGCCCTCTAAGGGTCTGTAATCCATATCCTTTTACCAACGGAAGTCCATCTCAAAAACGTTTACTATCTCTATAGCGCGAGTTCGAATCCCACTAATGTTGTCTAAGTGATTGTCTTGGGCATGATCATAGGCAAGGATGCTTGCTATTTGAACTGCCATAGTTGGTATCAAGCATCCTTGCCTATAATCATACTCAAGACAATCACTAAGACATCATTAGTGGGATTCGAACACGCGCTATAGAGATAGTAAATGTTTTTGAGATGGAGTTCCGTTGTTAAACGGATATATGATATAATTATGCGCTCCTAGACAAACTAATAGTAGGAAACGTTCATTTAACAATGGTTGACCCCATACACGATGTATTTATAATACAGTATTATATCCCCTGTTCACACTGATGTTAATTTAGGTAGCTGGCCCAGCTTAGCAGAATATGTCTGACATATTATGTCAGCTACCTAAATTAACATTAGTGTGAACTGGAGATATAGTACACCGTATATTATTTGATCGTATTGATAATAGGTATATGGTCTTGCAAATACTTTTTGTTTCACCATCGTAGATTCCCAAACTCATTTAATTTGAGAAAATAAAACGATCAAGAATCAAGCGTAAATAAGGCCTTAGATTTGAAAAAATAAGCTCGTTTAGTTAACCTCAGATCTTTTTTTTGAGCTGATGCTTGCTCAAAAATCCGAGAAACCGGAAGTCAGAGAGAACACCCGAAACACTTTCCAACCAAAGGAAATAAGCAAAACAATCGTGAAACGTGGAGATGAGTTTCTATCTAACGTTGATAATACAAGAGCTGTGTATCATCATGAAATTTCTGCATAATCTTTTATAAAATAAAAACATTGTTTTTGTATTTCTATGTTTTTGAATCGAAAAATGAAAGGATCATATACTTTTTTCAATCAATGTGAATCTTGAAAATGATGGTGATCACTATAGCGTGTGTTCGAATCCTCCTAATTTTGTCTTAGTGATTGTCTTGGGCATGATCATAGGCAAGGATGCTTGCTATTTGAACTGCCATAGTTGGTTGGTGCGTTATATCAACCGATCAACCCACCGGCCAATAAGGCGTGGGATTCGACAATAGTGGGATTCGAACACGCGCTATAGAGATCACTCTCAATTTCACGATTCACTTTGGTTGGATAAGGGATATATGATATATCCTAAATAATGGATGGATACCCGGAAGTTGAAAAATTATTTTACTTTTTTTCCAAAATTAATTTTTAGCTTTTCTATAAAGGCCTCAAATATCACGAGCATCAAAACATCAGTTTGAGGAACTTTTTTTCTGAAAATCGTTTAGACATAATGTTCCTTGTCATCCATCATAATTTGTTCCTTGTCATCCATTATATAATAAACACGTTTATGCTTGTATAATATATCTCAAAGTAATTTACTATACTATGTATTATAATGTACTACCTTTCTCAATAAAGGGGGATGTATAAGGTGATGAATTTAAATTTCGACTTCTTTCGTGGATATATTTTTTTCGACTGTATTAATTGAACATAATAGAAACAGTTCAAACAAAATATGCAAAAAAAATTAAATCATTACTTTCGTCAAAATTTTTATTGAAAAATCATGAAATCTTTTTCAATTTTTTTTAATCTTCGGCTTGAATTTTTAAGAAAATGTTAAGAAAATTTATTGAAAGCAAGAATTAAATCTACAGTTTTGATACTAAAACTCAGTTTGATCCAAGTATTAAGAGATTGGTAAATAATGAAATCAACAGAAAATTTAACCCTTGTGAGCATATAAAAAAAAGTTCCGCCAAGGCACCAGAGCCACAATTGTGGCTCTACTTTGAACGTTGTTTACAGAAAGCTTGAGACAGTTGGAATTTCAATTTTTTCTGCATAAGGAAGTTGAAGGTAATATTTTTGCATCCGACATTTTATATTCTAGAATTTGATTTTTTTGTTCTAGAAAATATAGTGAAAAAAGCAAGGTATACCATATTACGTAACACACGGTCACAGTTGTCTTCACAAGTTGCATTTTTGTCGGAAACGATGCACAAGTATCTGACCTACGTTAGAGTTTTGTCCGCTTTGATTTATATCTCATAAATCATAAGAAATTTATAAATAAGTAAAACATTTTGATGGAAAAATCATGATTTTTGATGAAAAGATGTTTATTTTTCCCTATAAAGCAGATTATTACACCCTTTTTTATCATTTTCAGGTAAATATGGTAATGAAGTACAACTGTGGACAATTTTGATTGCTTAAATTTACTTTTATAATTATTTAATTTTTTCATGGGATACTTAAAGTTGAAAATTTAGAAATTTCACTTCCGAAAAAAAATAACTGCTCTTAGATATCAATATATATTTTTATTTTAACTGTTATGCATGCAGAGAACACTTTCCTAAAAATGGGCTAATCTCTCATTTGTATTTTATGTCTAGTTCCGAAATAATTTTTTCCGGAAGTGAAACATAGGCGAAAAATCCTAATAAATCAACTCCCCGTAATACCAAACATTCGAAAAAAAATTTAATAATTTTTTTGAACGAATCGAAATTCTTTATAATGTGTTTGAAAGAAAAGATTCTACGATCCAGTTTTTTGCCTTTTTGGATGATTTAAGGTATGCTTGAGCCACAATTGTGGCTCTGTGCTCACAAGGGTTAAGAGAGAAAAAAATATTTTTTATACAATCATTTTTTTCGAAATTTCAATCCCCTTCCATAAAAGTGATATTCTGTGTTTTGCAAATGTTATTTTTCCGTGCCTACCTTATTTCACAGTAACGTTAAAATTGTCAAGATGCTCGTTAAGGTATTCGTGCAGAATCAGGACCAAATATCCGCTGTGGAGTTAAGAGAGTTTTATGTCGAATAACTTATTCGGAATAAGCCTCGATACAAACTAGGTCGTTCTCGGTATTAAAGCTGCTTAAAGCAGCCTGCTTTTAAAAATTTGTGCTTCCCGAGATTTGAACCCGCCAAAAATCAAATTCTGGTTAATATCCAGTGAACCGTATCTTAATCAACCGGTCTTATCAAACCGCAAAAATTCTTCATTGAGCTTTTTTAGTTGGCAGTTGAATTCAAAAAACCGTTTCCCGGTATCTCGTATAGTTTTCTCGTCATGGAAAGGGTGGCACCCTTAATACCAAAAAAGACCTTAATTTTTATTTTTTTAAACAGGGCTCACATTGGAACATCAACGACGTTGATGCAACTTTTTTGTTTATTTAGCCCATAAATTCTGTTTTATTTAAGTACTTTTCAAATACTATAAAACGATAAATAAATATTATCAATCTAATCCTATCATAAAATGAGTCTAAACAATAAAAAAATTGATGTGAAATTTTTAATTTGGATTATGGTCATGCTCCAGTAAATCAAAAATATAAACAATCTGAACCATAAAAATCGAAACAAATCAGTTCTATCAAAAATATTGTGTTGCCAAAATACTATATATTTGACATATACAAAACTTTCTCAGAGCTATATGCAGATATTTCGGGTATTTTATTTTGAAAATTTATAAATTCAAGGGGTCTGGCTTTGCAAACACTGGTCTGTGGACTAAATAAAGTCAAAATTTTCAACTTACCGTTATAAAATGAGCGTAGTATATATATATAATATACAGTATATTCAATATACTATATAATATAGTACAATTTGTACTCATTTGGGTAGAGAAAGCAACAAACTGCTAGAGTGTACCCGATTTCTCCGTATCTCAGTTATTTTCAACAACATTTTAAAAAAATCACATGTAAAAATAAATTTCGAAGGCTAAATTAATTAGATGCTCAAAATCATTATATCCATATGATTCATTATCCATATGATTACATATGAATATCAGAATAATCTGGATAAAATTTGACACTTGATGGCAAAATATCTGATATCTTACAAGACCCTGAAATATTTTTTCCGTAATGTCATTGACAACAGTATACAGGGGGGGCCAATATCGCCGAAAGTTTTTTGCCAAATAAATTTGTCGATATTGGCACATTCGGCGATATGAAGACAGAAATAGCTGTTTTGTTCAAAAAATGAAAACGTGTAGGCGTTCGAAATGACGTCATATGTCAAACATTCTTTTTTGATTTTATAAGGAGTTTCACAATAGGTTCGAACGAAGTGAATCACCAAAATGCGTAAAGTTTAATACTCCACGAAACGCAATCAAATTGGAGCTGAAAAGAGAAAATTTGGGAAATTCAATCATGAGAATGACATCATTCATGACGCCCACAAAGTAATTTGTAATATAAATCTCCAAAAAATTCGGCGATATTGGCACTGGAAGTATTTTAGCTAAAAATCGTGAAATTGCGTAGGTATTTTTCGGCGATTTCGGCAAATTCGGTGATAGTGGGCCGGCGATATCGCCCCCCCTGTAAACTGTTACAAATATTTTGTCTGGTCATTTTGACTACATGTTTTGTATTTACCCTTAGGCCCTCTTATTCACGGTAATTTTCGGACTTATACTATAGTCAAAATGACCAGAAAAATGTTTGTAACAGTTTATACTGAGTTGAAAAGAGAGTTGAAACTGTTTCAAATGTTTATAAATTTTCAAACATATCACTTCCAATACCCTTGATTCAATATTACCAGTCGATTTTAACTGACTGGTACATCAAATACAGTAACCAAAAATTAAAAGGGGAATATTTGTTGGCAGACTAAGAAAAATCGCAGAAATCATATTTTTCGGATTTTCATTACAGAGTGTTTTAACTTGTCATGTCTAAAAATTAACTAAACATTTCATAAACAGTCAGTATTTATCTCAGACAGTCTGACCATTTTGTCTTGAAAAACAATCGTCTGACCAAAAAAAACGAAAACTGTTTCAAATTATAAATTATCGATCTAATTGTCTATTTTTTTTTTAATTTTCTTGAGATTCGCAATTGGAATGTTAAAATATTGTTCGTACCGGCAATGACGCGTCATGACGGCCAGGCAAGGACACTGTCATGACGGTTCGTCATTTTTACAAGTAGAATATATGAGAAAAATCCGCTCTCGCTATTCTCAAATCACCTTAGCGTTATAAAATGAGCTTAGTTTTAAGGATATTCATTACGGTAGAGATAGCAAAAAAGTGCTAAAGTGTACCCGAATCTGTTTTTTTTATTTGGGTACAGAAAACGATAAAATGCTTAGTGTACCAAAACCAAACCAACCAGTAACCGAAAATTATTTCGATAATTCATTGACGATTTGAAGGTTACAGACATGACGGTCCGTCATTTTGTGAGAAGTAGAATAAGAAGGGCCCGTTCTCGCTTTTCTCAAATACGAATTTGATGGAATTGAATAAGTTTTGGAATGGATCGTTTTTAACACTCTCGTAATTATTTCGTGAAAGTTCCGCTCGCACTATTTTAAGCGCTTTCGGGAAAGCTGTCATCAATAAGTCTGTCTTCTGAAAATTTTGAGACTTGAAATATTTTTCTTAGACCAATAAAAGACTAAATTTTGGGAAAATATGATAATCAAGACTCTTGATTTAAAAGCATAATCAATTAGCTTCATAAATTTCAAATAGAAAGTGTCTCGAAAATGTTTTGGACTAAAAAAGATAGACATTTTCTTTTATAAAAATAAGGCAAAATATCAGAATAAAATCACTTTTCTCCTTTTTAGATTATGGGAAGAAATATAATTTAACCGACCTAAAACGGAAATAATAAAAGAATCTTTTTTTATTTTAATTCGGCGTAATTCTTTCTTAGGGGTTATCAGACATTAAATTGACTAACACAAAACAACATGTTTTTCTGTAAAGGATTAATTTTAGCAATATATAAAAAAACATATTTTGAGACTGGAGGAGGAACCGCATTGGAAAATCGGTGAAATTGAGTTATCAGAGAAATTATTAAATTTACAGTAGAAAATTGACATAGAGCTCGAGGCCAAGTATTTTTAAGGCTCTGCGCCAGCTTCGGAGTATTTTTACACATTGGAAATTAGTCAGATCCGATGTCTAGATCATGAGAAACAGTCTTCATATGAAAAAATGCCTAAAAATCGGAATTTTCATTAAGTTCGGAAAAAATTTTCCCCGAATTTTTTTTCTTCTTTTTTAAGGGATTATGTGGGTCTCCAACTGGGATTTTATTGGAAGTTCCGATCTCTGAGTGAAACGACGTCGTATAGTATTTTTTTATTAACTGGTGAAAACTCCGGTAATTTAACGAAGAGAATTTGACGTTTATGTTTCATTTTCTAACGGTGTGTAAAATTTCTAAAACATACCTTTTCAACCTTTTGTGTATCAAAATTATATTCGAAAGTTATAATCGAAATGTTCGATTCGAGCAGATCAAATTCGACCTCTACTCATTTCACATTTCAAACCAGGGGCAGACCGAAAATGAAATTGAGATCGGATCAAATTGGATTGGAAAAATCAACCGATCTGATCCGTAATCTGCTCGAAAAAGTCAAAAATTTGACCCTCATCATATCAAATCGAATCGGAAAAACGATACGATCCTATCCGATCTAAATGGGTCGTTCCTATTAAATTCGGCCAACCCCTGTTTCAAACAGTATGTGATCGAATCGTGACGATATCAATCTTTTGGACTTATTATCAAATTAGGAACCAAATGAGAAAAAAAATTCGGAAATTCAGGAGTCAACTGAGCCAAGCAATTTTTTCAATGCAAACTCCAACTGATTTGTATTTATAGCTCAAAACTAGGGATGAATCTATAAATCGTAGCTAATCTTTTAACACAACAATTTTCCAAAATTTGTTTTATGCACAACCTCTACATTCATAAGAGGAGGCATCTGATGCCTGGCATCAGCTGAGAGATCTCCAAAATGCCCACCCTCGCTAGTTTGCGCTCAAATGGAGAAAAAATTTATTTTTGAGGGTAAATCAATAACTGGCCGCTCAAAGGGTCTAGTTAAAAAGTCCAGTAGTCTTATTTACTATTTCAGGTGTGGTAGGGTAGTCAACGGATAAAAGCGCGATAAATTAAGGCTTGCCCAGTCCACTTATTGGCCCGATGCCAACGCGCCACTTTTTCTGTTTTTGGTCGTTGAGATGAAAGACACACTTTTTCCCTATTTTTTAATCAAGGTTTTTTTTAAGTTTGTTGAGGAGGCTCTAAGAATACCGACTAAGGCTCATTGAGAGTAGTTTGCTAAGGGGAAATAATGATGAAAAAACAGGTCGATTACTTTATAACTAATCTAGATCACATAAAAATGAGAATTTATGAGAGATGTAAAAATGGCGAAGTACAGGTTTTATTGGAATATCTTCAATGTAATTGAAATGGAAGTGTATAACCGTTGTTAATGGGCCGAATAAATGCTCAAGAAAAACATGAATTTACGTAATTTGTAATAATTAAAACATTTCTTGATCAGCTTTATCAAAAATTAGCGATATTTTTTCAAGTACTGTAAAGTATGGCAACGTTTTCTTTTTTATTATCGACATTTCTTTGAAAGAAGTTTCTAATAGAAATTTCGTCTGAAATTAAAACTTTACGTGTTTCGAGGTTTAAATGACCATAAAACATTCACTATGGGAAAAGTTTGTGTTTTTTGTCCTGGAAACGTTGATTCTAAAAATCGATTACGAACGATTTGAGTTCAAAAACACAAATTTAGCAAAAGATTCCTTATAATCGGCAAATTTGTCTACGAACCATAATTATAGTTTTCTTCAAATATTCTCAGGTACCTATTCTAACTTTTTTCTTTTGTTTCCATCATTTGCATAGAGAAAAGGTTAAAATAGGTTCATTGGGGTCTTTCAGATATAATAACACTATATTTTTTTTAATTTTCATATGTTTTTCACTTGAAAAACGACAAAAATTAACTTGAATTCGAAAAATAAAAAACTTTGAGCAATTTTCTAATTTATTTCGTATATCTACTTTTAGTGCGAAGTAAAATACAAGTAAAATCTTGTATAACTTTAACCCGTGGTGTTTTGATGTTTATAACATTGATATTTAACTCGTGTGATTCCTGAATCTCACGCGCAATCTTATTTGAAGTTTTTTTAGTTCTATTGAACTGATATATGATATTTTTTGGGACCTTATGAGAGATCGAAAAAACGGAAACTAGCAGAAAAAAAATTCAATTATCAAAATACCAATTTTTCAAAAATGAAGACTTTTTACGGTGAATTTGATAAAAAACACCGATATTTCGACGATACTTTCGAAAAATAACCTACTTTTTTACTCGAAAAACAGTTTTGAAAAAATGCCTACTTAGCCAAAATTTAAAATAAGGAGCCTCTAAAAAATGGATTTTCAAGAATTAAGAGAAACATTGGCTTATTTTTTCAAAAATTGAAATTTTGCATTTTTCAGTAAATAACTTTATCTGAGAATCACTATTAACCTTAAAAACACCTGACTGTGCATTTTGAAATATGCATTTCTAGGCTAAAACAGCTGGAGTTCGCGCGAAGAGATCGCAAGGCAAGATAGACCTGCGGGTGATCGCAAAATACACGCTTGACCCCTTATAAAATAAGCATAAAGACCCCTTTAAGGAGGAACACAGATGGCCTCGATTTCACACTAGGTCAAAGGACCGGAACGACCACAATCTTGACTGTCGCCGTTGATTCGACCATTGACCAGCCACTTGGGGCGCGATCCTTTCAATATTCTGAGGACCTGTCCGCCTAAATTTCATTCTGATTTTTTAGTGGTGGAAGAAAAGAGACCGAGAGAGTTAAATAATTATTATAATTGTTGGTGGTTCAAGAGTTCGAGCTTTATATTTTGACTTGATTATTTTAATTTTAATATATAGGTCGATTTTGAGTGGTGTTTGTAATAAAAAAAAGAGAGTGGCTTTTGGAGTGTACGATTTAATTTCAGCATAATATTTTAATTCGTTTTCCATATTTTTATGCGACCTTTTATATAATTTCATCATTATATAATATGATTTATATTTTCAATTAGTTTTTAGCTTTGAATTTTAGCTCGTTTTCCAGCATTTGAAGTGTACAGATTAATTTCAGCTGAATATTTTCAATTCGTTTTTTGATTATAATTAGATTTTTCGAATTTCAGCTTGTTTTTTTTTAAATTTGATTCTGGTCAAGCTTTCTTAAGACTATTTGAGTTCGAACTGGATTTTTTCAGTTTAAATTATTTTTTTATTCCTAAAGCATGACTAATATTTTACTACGAGTCTTCACACCGATCAATTCATTGGATAAAAATGATTCAAATCAACGATAGAGAGCTTTATGAACGACAAACTATTTCATCTTTAAGACGCATTTGAGAGCTTGAGAGTTAAACCCATACAGACACTGCCGCTGTGAACTTTACCATGGAACCGGGTGAGTAAAACTCCCAGGAGCTTTTGGTAAAGTTAACATTGCTATGTTAAAAATTTTACACATACTTCGATTCTGAGAGAGATTTTCACACATATTTTACACAAATCGAGGGACATGCGGAACTTTCAAGGAACGAAATGGAGAATTAATTTTATCCGTTTCATTTCTGAAAGTTGACCGGGTCCCATCTGATAATTCGACCTCTTCAGCATAACCATTCTACCTCAAGAAATAAAATAAACCGGCTCAAAGCCCGGCAATGAAGCCTCAAAACAAAAAAATCTCCCCTAAAGGTTTAACATACGCTAAAATTGAAATTTCAAAAAATGGTGAAGCCGAAACCATGTTTAGAGGAATTGAAAATCAAGATGATTCAGACAAAGTTTTAAAAGTGATCAAATGGAAATCAAGTACAAAAAACCGTTCAAAGCGACCCAATGGTTAGTCGGCCATCCTGTTCCAATGTTATCAAGTCCAAAAGGATATTCCAATAAACTATTTGGTAAGTTTAAATTTATATACACGCTTTTAGGTAACTGTTTGGCAGTTTATTGGGAACGTACATTTTTGTCTATTTTTTTACCAAAAAAATTTGGTAACCTTTTATAACATTAACCAACTAATGCAGAAATAAAAAATAACCGAAAAATAAAACATTTCGTACCGTCTGAGTTTCAAGTGGCGTCGAGACTGGAATTGATTCCCTTTACTTAATCCGATATTACAGACCCTCAGAGATACCAACAAGCGGGATACTAACACCCAATCAAAACCCTGGATTGCAGAATAGGCCGATTTTATTGGTCAGATTTGGAAGGGATCAGCCAATTAAATGCTCAAATTCCGCATTTTTCAAATATTCAGGATCTGTCCTATGAGGGTCTCTAATCCATATAGCCACTTTCAAAGCCATATCCTTTTCCCAACGAAACTTCATTTCAACAACGTTTACTATCTCTATCGCGCGTGTTCGAATCCCACTGATGTTGTCTAAGTGATTGCTTGAGTGCTTACACACCGATCAAATTTAGCAGTCCCAATTTAGCAGTCCCAATAATCATACTCAAGACAATCACTTAGACAACATCAGTGGGATTCGAACACGCGCTATAGAGATAGTAAACGTTTTTGAGATGGAGTTCCGTTGGGAAAAGGATATTACTAATATCATATTAGGCTTTATCCTGCAAATTAAAAAATATAGAATTTCGAACGGGATCCAATGATGCTATTCTTAGAAAAAATCGAGTGAATAATTATATTATATGATACAGTCATCGCTCCCTAACTGGAACACCCCTAACTGGAACACCCCTAACTGGAACACCCCTAACTGGAACACAGCGACCTAACTGGAACACAGCCTAACTGGAGCACTTTTTTGGGGTCAGTCAATGTTTCGCTAACTGGAACAGTTAAAAAAAGTGGTTTTTGACCTTATGGATATATTTTTGAAAGGCCCCATTTAGCGGAATTGCAGAAAATTTTCGAGAAAAAGTTTTATCTACTGTATTAAGGTTTTGTGTATTAAATTTATTGCTTACTTTTTCATACAGTAGAGTTCTCTTGCCTAGGTCTGCTCGTAGGTTTTTTATTTCAGGTTCGAGACATGATAAATGCTCCAAATAGATTCAGGAAGCCCACAATATGCATTTCTGGTCATATCATAAAAAAAAACTCGAGAATATTCTCAACATTTTCTAGTTTTTTCAGATTTTTTCTAAGTATTTTTATGAGAAAAAAAAACATCATTGATTAGCAAATGTCTTCAATAACAAGTTAAAAAAAAAGTACAAAACTGCTGGCTGTATTTTATTTGTGACATAAATTATGTTATACACAAAACTTTTTTCATTTACTTTTGAATTTAACCACAAAATAAAGCAATTTTAATCTGCAATGTAGTTTTCTAAGCAAAGTATAGGGGTGCGCCCTAACTGGAACACTTTTTTTAGGTCGATTTAGGAGCGATGACTGTAGTGTCATTTTTAACAAATCAATTTTGTTCACGACGCCAATTGAAACTTGTTTGGTAAATTTGTGAGTTACTTGTACTGCCAATTGTTCCACCCACGCAGTTTTCATAGCAAAAAATAGGCCCTTTAAAAAATCTTCCAGAATTTCATCGATCAAAAATCGATGCTACCTTTACGACCTTTATATCTGTAATTTCATGCGAAATATTTGGGAATGACTAACTGATGAATAATTATGAACATTCCATTAATAGGATTCTCGATCAAATTTCGGAATGATCTAAGGGTCTAAGATGATGCACCGGAAACGATTGTGTCCCGGAGATAATAATTCTCATCAGTCGCTTTCCCTTTCACATTCTTAGCAGCCCACCCTCTATTGCCCTTTTGTAGTAGCATTAAGAAATTTAATTTTAACCCCTACGAGCACACTATTAGAATTTTACTGTTGAAAAAATTAAATACAATGCGATTTAAAATTAATTTGGAACATCTAGTCATGCAATTTAAGAATCTTGAAATAAATAAAAACAAATTTCAATGCATGAGAGCGATTTGAACTGGTAAAAATAAAATAAGGTTTTATTAATAACTTTTACGGCATCGTATTTTTTAAAATTTCATTTAAGATGACCAAAATTGTTTAACTGACAGTGAAACTTTATTTTGGGATATATTTCTACGGTATACTTTTTTCGGAGAGTATTTTTTCTTATCTTTTGCTATAAAAATTTCGTGTGAAAACCTCTTGGCGTATATAGAGAAAAATAAAATAAATTTCAATACAACTCTAATATGAGAAACCAGTTTTTGCGTAGTTTTCCTTAAAGAAGCGCTTTTATAGTGAATGCTATTGGATACCTGATAAGTATTGATTAGTGATTGATGCACTAATTTTTCTAACTATTAGCTAGAATAACTCTTCCAAAGAAAAATGCAAAATAAATCGTCAAATTTTCGCAATCGCGTCTAAGGGTTAAAAATATGGTTAACCATATCGATCATGATGCCCGAGTAACTTAAATCTCTTATTCCCTATTCTTTTAAAAGGCAAATGAGAGATTTAAGTTACTCGGGCATCATGATGGATATCCCCTATCCACACTTCTGTGAATATCCCGGCCCTGATTAGGAAACGTAGTGTGTTTTTGATTAGTAGGGCCGGGATATTCACAAAAGTGTGAATAGGGGATATACCAGGTTTTTAACACTTAGACGCGATTGCGAGAATTTGGATAGGGAACATTCATTGTTTTTCCATCCGATATTATAAAATCAATCACATTTAATATCCACTACAAAATTGCATTTATTATGCTGATGTTTGCTATTTTATTAAATTTTCTATTTTAGACCTCCAAATTATACCGAAAACCTCAATTCGACGACCTCAAATTTTTCCTAAAATTGGACAAAATATTTCCTTTAAATTCAATCATAACGCAGCAAACCGCCATTGAACCACTATCCTGAAGACGACAGCCAATCAAAACACGAAGATTGTTGCTTTAACTACCCGACTGTTTCGTTAACTGTCCGATTCAAGCATAACGGTTATGGCTACGCCTGTTCGATCAGTTCGTTCCGACTTAGTTCACAAATGAAACTGATCTCAGAACTGAAATTGGCCCAGGCTTTAACCCCTAGCTATCCAATGCTAAATTTTCAACTATTTTTTTGGAAGTAAATCAATATTTTTAACCCTCAGGAACCCGATTACAACCGATTTTGGATGCTATTTGTTCAATTTTCTTCCTTGTTGTTTTTTGAAAGTGCATACTTTTTTTGAAATTTAGGCTTTAACAACATGAAAGCGTGGATAATTTTCCTGTCCGCGCTTTTCCTATCTTTTACTTGATACACTTGCCACAGCGTTATCGATTCTGCTCATTAAAAAATGAACATATGGTCCGCATAATTTTAAATTAAAGTTTTTTTGTTCACCAAAAAAATCTTAAAAATCCGTTATAGAAAAGAGCAAAAATACTTTAGATATGTACTCATTATATGCCCTTCAAGGGTTAAGCTTTCAACTTATCAGCTAGCTTATAAAATATGATCGCTAATAAGTTTAATGTGCAATGACTGTATTTAATTTGAACCATATTTTTCAATTTTTATTGGCTTTTGGCTTGCTCCTACCTTGTTGAGATGGCCTAATTCCAGGTTTTTCTTAACAAGAAACTATTTCCATTTCTCATATTTAACCCACAAACGCCCATATGTGACCGACTACGCCATTGGGCACAAAAGTACTTTATTTTCATTTATTTACTCTTTGTCTTCAAAGTAGGTCTCTGACCTCGTTTTGTTTAATCTTTAACGTTAGTTCAAAATTTTAAGACTTTTCAAAGTGAGGTTTTTGACAGCTTGAATGATTAATTTTATCCCTTTATTCATGACCTAACTTTCTTGGATTTTTATAGCTTTAAAAGCAAAAATATAGGAAAAAATATTATGATCTAATTCGTAGGCCCCAGAAATTCCCGCCAATTTCTGGTCGTTTTGGACAATAATTAAAAAGTTTCGATTTTTCCGTATTTTATCAAATTTATTATTTGCCATTCGCACCATATTTTATGGTTTTTAGTTTCAAGCCAAATGTCAACTCCTCATTGGCTTGAAATACGTGGAAGTGAGAAATGTAGTAAATATTTTTTGATTTCAATTTTTACAAATTTCTAAGCCTTTGCTTTCAGCATAAATTTTCAGCTTTTGAAGCCGAAAATAAATCGTATTCTGTTTTTATTAGTTTGTGGCTCACTGGAGCGGCAATTTTAAAAGTTCTAAATTTTTTAATTACCATTCTGTTGGTCCCAATTTTATCGTTATTCAAAGAGTTTTTTTTTCGATTTTTATGACGATTCGTAAAATTATAAAAAAAACATATAGTCGGCGCATTTTTGCGTCAATGTTCTAAAAACAATTTTTTACCTTATTGACAAATTTTGCGCCACCCAACTGGTTCAATACTTTTCATTTATTCTTACAAAATGAATTAATTTTTTGAATTTTTATCTGTTTTACTGGTCGGCCTATTATTCACCAACTTTTCGAGTTTTTATTTCAGTGTGAGCTAGCTATACATGTTAGAATGGTTCTTTTGCGTAGAAAAAGTATTTGGATAATAGTAAAACCAGTGTTTTCAAAGACTTCGTTTATTTTATTATAATTTTTACCAATGAAATTTATGAAAAATTAGGAAACAAAAAGCCCATGAAGGCCCAATCTTAATGTTTTTTCCCAAAATATCATTTATTTCGAATAATTTTGATCGACAGTATAACTTATACTTCATCAACTTGATTTTTTAATTTGATATTTTTGGTAAAAAAAATAAGAATTTGACCAATTTTCTTTAGTACCTGATAATTACTGCTTCAGCATATAATTTTTGCTATCTGTTAAGTTTTGCACACAAAATATACTATGATTTATGAAGCCTCCTTATATTTGGATTCTCCTTACCTATTTCGATCTCTGAATTTTACAATATTTACATCTTGGATAACTTTGAAATATATTTGAAACTACATTTAATTATCTTCGTATTTGATAGCAGGGTCTCATGAAAATGCAATGATATTTAACTCATATAGAAGCATATTATATCCCTTTAAGGATGTGGGCGACGATATCTCAGCTTCACGTATAATACTTTTTGATTCACCTATGTTGTAGAGAATTTTCTGCCAAGTTTTTAAACTTATAAGATTTTTTTTGGTTTTGAGATTTTTTCAAAGAAAAGTCGGTTTTCGGGGGTTGAAATTAAAGGTTAAATTAAGGGTGACAATAATTGAGATTTCTCAGATAACTTTTTTGATTGCCCTATTTTGTAGAGAATTTTCNTTTTGTTTTTTCGTTTTTTTTTCCGCCAAAAGCTAAATTCCGAGTAAATGACAATAATGCATTATGTGTGAGGCTTTTTTTGAGCCTGACAAAAAATAATAATGAAAAATGGTTAAAATTGACGGAGAAAATGCGTATTTAACGATTTTTTAGGAATCTTTTTAAAAGCGTAGGTGGGATTGTATCAGATCACTGTTAAATCACTATTCACCGTGAAGAGTTGTTCTTCAAGATGCACAAGTTTTTGGGATATCAGCTCTGCTAGTTTATCAAAAAATAGCTTCGTAAACTGTCAAAATCAGCGACACCCACACCCTTAAAGCGCATTCTACTTTTTGCATGTACTTTTTGATAAAAATATATGATCCTGTTTTCCTTCAAAATAATTTCAACTTTGAGAGGTATCAAACTAGCCTTAAGGATGTGGGGCACGATAATTGAGATTTCTCAGAAAACTTTTTTGATTGACCCATTTTGTAGAGAATTTTCCACTGAGTTTTTTAAAGCTTAGGATTTTTTCTGAATTTTAAATTTTTTTCAAAAAAAGTTTAGAAAATTTATAGTTCAGAATTTCACCAAAAACTAAAATTCACAAGTCGTTCCTGCAATTTTGGAAACAAAAATCAGAAAAAAACTCTCCGCTCGGATCTTAATTCAGGCTTTGCGGTGAATTTGATACACAAATTGAAAATTTTCTATATATTTTCAAGGAGGAGTAGGCTTTTGCGTGAGGCTCCCAAATACGCTGTTTTGACCACTAGGGGCAAANTTTTTCCTGATATCGAAATTTTGCTATGTTCGGAATTTTTTTAACTAATTTTTCTGATCTTGATAAAGAAGCTCAAATTCAAAATGTTGTAAAAACTTGTAAATACTAAAAACTTTGTAAATACTATCGGAAATTTGACCAAAACGATAAAAACAAGCAACATTTTGAATCGGCAAGCAAACATTTTTCCGGTTGTATCGGCTGATTCCGATACAGACGATTCCGACTCAGAAAATTTTGATTCAGAATCGTTTTAAAAGTTTTTTCAATCTTATTTATATTCTGCTTTATATTCTCATTCTTTAAATAAAATATATTCAAAAATATTCAATAAAAAAATTCTTCACAAAAACTTTATAAAATGATCCGAAATATCATATTTTGAGCATTTAACTTATATAAATTAAGGCTTAATTCAAGTCATGCGCAGATGTCTCCTCGCTTTTAAAATGAGCGCAAAATACCTCTGCCGCTCCACATTAACTCAAGTAGAGTTTCTCTCTGCTCCCACCCGTGTCCTTCGATCCACGGTATCTTGGGTTGTACCCGCGTGCGGTGCGGCTCCCGAATACGCTGTTTTGACCATTAGGGGCAAAATTTTTGAAATTTTCTTCTGCTCGGAGGTGCGTATTTATATTTGAAAGTTGTAGCGCAAATAACAAGAATAAGTGATGAGGAATGAATGAGGAGAAGACTTTTTAGTGCTTTTAGGGACGCCTACTAAAAATCGTTTTCTGAGCGTAGGTTGAGGTATCAGATGCTCTGAATAGTACTGGCACCTTCCTTAAGAGTTGTAATTATTTCTGAAGCCGGGTTTCTCAGAAACTTCACTTGAAAATGTGTAAAAAAGAGCCCAATTATCGTCGCCCACATCCTTAAACATCAATTATAATTGACCATATATATCATGGTTATACGGAGCGGATATCCGAATAAATTTTTATCGGCCTGAATCAACATTGTTCGAAATTTAGTTTTTATTGAGGCTTCCTGAGTGCTAATATGGAAAGCTTTTGTTTGTCTTTTACTAAAGCACAAGCTTATATTTTGTATTTTAAAGTTGTCAATGATGTAGCTCTTATTTTTTTCTGGCTTCTCTGAGTCTTCAGAATATGTAGTTAACACATAAATGTGATTTTTATGATGACGCTATCAATATCTTATTCTTAGCAAATCAGTTTATGTGATGTTATGGTTTTTCCTGATGAAAAGTTTCGATGGTCTATAAGGGGGTAGCAGCGATGTGGCAGATTGGTACATTTTTTCGGAGTGATTTTTGAAAGAAAAAAAAATGTGAAAAATTTTTATTTTATTTTTTATCTAAAATGAAAGTGTTCATACTTGCAAACGTTTATATTTTCAAATTTTTTACATACTTAAGGGGGTAGCAGCGATGTGGCAGACTGGCGTCCATTTAATTTACGAAAATAATTAGTTGGTTTATTTTTTTGTGCTTATTATCGTTAGCTGAACCACAATAAATGTGTATCAGCTCATTAAAATCCTTTTTTATCTATTTAAGGAACGATTTGAGTTCAAACTTTTATTTTATAATTCGTAAAATTTTCGAAAAAATTCAAAGCATTATGAAAATTTTAAGCATTTTTCGTCCAAAATTTTTTCTGANTTTCTTCAAAAAATATTTTTCGAAAGAATTGAACGGCAATTTAACCCAAATAAAGCCGGCAAAGATAAATCGATGAAATGTAAAACATAAGGTGGTACTGATTTTGTGTTTTCAGCTGATTAGCAATATTTTTCAAATTTTACTGCATATATTTCGACGCGCGGCGATATGAATAATTATTTTGTAAGCGATCGAGATATCATATTTTAAATTTGAGACCAGTTATAAATAGCTTAAGTTTCACTTGTTAATTTGTAACTTATGTCATTGTAAAAAATGTATGGTTTAGTGAGAAACAAATCTGACCTAATTCTCGATAAATAAACAACCTTTTGTAATCTGGACAATTCAAATAACCAACTCTTGCCACCGCCACCTTTTGTTTGCGTGATTTCTGTCACAAATAATCAAGCGCGGCGTAATCAAAACCCCAATTAAGTGAGTTCTAATTTTTTTCGATAATTTTAAAAGTTTATTAAAAAGATTTCGTTACAATTAGAGCAGTTATTACATAAGTACAATTTGTAGTATTATGTCAGAATAAAACATTAGCAAAAAGTTTAAACTAGAACTGGTTAAACCGACCGTTGTGACTTGATTTAGTTTTCTGTTGAAGCATATCGTATGAACGGTGCACTTATCGATAGGTGCACCGAATTTGAGTACAGCCCGACCAAAAGATAGAACACGATTAGCAGGAGAGATGAAATTCACCCTGCTTTTTTGTTTTTAATTTTTTAAGCAAAAAATAAGTATCTTTAAAAAATGTCAACCCATTGTGACAATTTTAAGTATTTTTGCAACAAAATGATACCTTACTTTTACCCTGCCCTTATATTCACTGGATTCCCAAAATAAATATAATTTTCAATGGACATTTTCATTGGACAAGTATCTCTGAACAATAAGAAATATATCATTCGATCAACAATTTAGATATTAATTAAGGGGTTAGCATCGACTCGGCAGACGTGAGTCAATTTAACTAACGAAATTAATTAGATGTTTATTTTTTTGTGCTTATTATCGTTAGCTAAACTAGAATAAATGTGCATCTATTTATAAAAATATTTATTTTTTATTTAAGGAAAGATTTGAGTTCGAACTTTAATTTTTGAATTCGTAAAATTTTCAAAAAAAGTCAAAGCATTATGAAAATTTTCCGCATTTTTTGTCCAAAATTTTTTCTGATTTTTTTTGAAATTTGTGAAAAAAATCAAAAAATAATAGCCACTTTAACTTTTTTCATGCATGTCTAGTAGACATTGTCTACATATTTTTTGACAGCCGTTTGAAAAATCATAAAATCTTTATTTTTCATCTTTTGTCGAACTTTATGGAAATATTATGAACAATTTCCGCAAATCATGTCAAAAATTTTCAATTTGTGGTTTTTCAAATTCTCAATAAAAAATCATGTGGAATCACTTATTTAAGTTTTATGTATCTATTAAATATCCGTATGTCAACTAATGAGTTGGTCGCGCGATTATCATTTCTAAACTATCGATGAAATTTTTAACACTCGGCTGTACACTCGATAAGTGGCATTTGGCACTAAATTTTCAGAAATTTTATGCTAGTAAAAATTCCCAATAAATTGTTTTTCTCTACTTTCTGCCATTTTTGACTATTTTTCATGGAAAAAAAACTTTCATATAAAGGAAATTTCTAAATACGCAACAGAGATACCAGACATTTTAGCGCATTACACCCGACAATGTCTGAAGTTTATTAATATCGTCTTCAAAAAAATTTAATGGTCGGGTTAAGGGGGTGGTCGAGGCAATCTGGACCTTTTTAAACTGCGCCTCAAGAATAAATGGAGAACAGTAGTAACTTCATTATACTTTGTATGCAAAGACAAGGTTTTGATGAATCTTTGAAATTAAAAAATAATATTTTCCACGATTGGAATAGGCTGTCCAACCTCTAGAAAAGTGCAAAAAATTAATCTTAAAACTTTTTGTCAGCCTTCGTCCATGACCGAATTTTTACGATTTTTCACGAATGAACATTTTATTCACGTGGGAATCGACGTTCGTGCCCGGAATTTAGATTTTTTTCCTAGGTGTCGCTAAATCGCAAAAATGATAATGAATGCTATGAAAAAATTA
>SCLH01000027.1:197253-235448 GCA_004367855.1 Oikopleura vanhoeffeni
TACTTTTTTCCGTAAATCAAAATACTCTAAGATTTTGGTGCAATTACTTTAAAACTAGGATAGACGATCAAAACGCAAACAAATAAGCGCAAAAACTTAGCCTTCAATTTCAAATCAGAGAAATAAACTCAATAATAATTTGTTTTCGTTTTTTGAACCGCCAAAGCAAATTCCGAGTAATGAATAATGCATTATGTGGGACGGGCTTCTTTGGACCTGACACAAAAAAATAATAAAAACGATAGATGAAAAGAAGGAGGTACGGTAGAACTGGCCGTGGTCTTTTTAAAAAAGCTTTTTAAAGCGTGTAAGGTGTCGGCGTAGTGGGATGTATCAGATTACTGTAAAATTCAAATTACCCGCGAAGCGTTGGTTCCTTGTTTTACCAAATGTTTTTATGAATCTCACCCTTTTCTAGTTGGCGGGAAAATGACCTCTCTTGGAGAGGCCTACAAATCAGCCTCTTCCAAAGGTCATTCCCCTGCCACACTAGAAAAGGTGATATTCAAAAAACTTTGTACACTAAAGAAACCAACCTCGCGGTAATTTTGAATTTAACAATAATTGATACAAATCCCGTCTACGCCGACACCTAGATTTTAAAAAGCTTCGTAAAAAACACAGCCGAGTTTTGTAATCTTCTCTTCGAATTTTCACCACATTTATTATTATCTTATGTGTCAGGCCACGGAGAAGCCCTACAAATAAGCAAAAAGACGTTTGTTGTTTAAATTTTGCTTGCAGCGGACAAAACATGCGAAAAACAAAAAGAATAAAAATTTTGAAATGGTCAGTTGAAGGCTCCAGGCAAAAGCTATCTCCTCCACCAGTTCTTGAGAGACTACAGTTTCGAACTCATACTGCATCTGAAAGCACGAAGACTTGCTTGACAATATAACTACGAGAGTTTTTTCGAAAATTTGACTTTGGCGTGCTCTGGCGGGCCATGGCCAAACTTTCAATTTTGAGCCTAATTTTCGACAAAAATTTAGAAACCAGAAAAAATGACTGTCAAAATAATTTCCTGTAAATACAAAACACTTTTTAAGAATTTTCGGTGCAATTTTTAACATCGGTAGCGTCCAAAAAGAAAACCAAATGAGCGCACTTTCAATTTAAAATCATAAATAAATCAATAATTTCTGTTTTCGTTTTTTTTGCTCTTTTGGCGTCCGAAAGCAAAATTTTAAAACAATAAGCGCAATTTTGCATTATTGTTAAGCTTCTCCGGAGCCTCACGCGCAAAAAAATAATATAAAAATGATGAAAATTGAAGAAGTAGGCTACGCGAACTGCGTGTGCTTTCTTAAGAACTTTTAAAAAGCGTAGGTGTCGGCGGTCAGGTGGGCATGTATCAGACTTAAACTGTTACACACTTCAACAATTTACCGCGAAGGTTGGTTTCTGTTAGTTAACAAATGTTTTTGGAATATCACCTTTGCGATAATTTTGGCGGGAAATCGGCCTCTGAGAGAGCGTCAGAATTTGCGACCAACCCACCCCTTAAGGTGGTGTGGGTGTAAATAAACAACGTTGAAGGGAAAAAAAAATTGTCTGTTTTAATTCCCTTGAATTCAGAAAATACAATATTTTAACCAATCAGATTGGTTTATTTCGATTTCGTCTCGCGTAGGCGTGTACGTTAGATGACAAAACAACGCACCAGAACAACACACCTTCTGATAGGAAATTATATCAAATGAACTTATTTTACTATTTAAAACTTACTTATTTATAACCAACAGAGAATAATTTTTTCAACGAGCTTCTGGTAAAATAAAGTCACATTTTATACGTTTCATAAATGTTCTGTTTTATTCAATTTGAAACAAAATTGACCGAGCATAATCAGATTTAAAAAGAAAATTTCTGAAATTTTAATTTTACCGCCTAAAAACCGAAAAGAGATTTTTTTAAGTATTTTTTCTTCCTGGTAATAAATTTTAAGAACGTACGTACTTTTCCGTAACTATGTTTGTTTTATTCAAATTTAAAGTCACAAATTGACCAAAGAATTAGCAAATTTTGTGTGAATTGAGAACATATTTTTACCAGTTTTTCGATGCCGCACCGGTGAGCCATCCTTAAACAGAAACAAAAAATTTTACTTGCAGTTGACAGAGAAGTTTCAGTCTCCCGTATTTTTTTTCTCATTTATTCTTATCTGCCCGTTATCGACCTTTCCAGTGCAGTTAGAGGAGAGGGCTATTTTCCCCAGCAATTCCAACATTCTACACCCACAATCCCCTTAAGGGGGTTCTATAGGCAGCCTATATCTTTTTAAATGTAAATCCAATTGACTGGATTTTACAATTTTTAATCTCCGCGTATCCTGTTTAATTATACAAAATGTATAAAGAGATAAAAATTTCAATATTTTGGATGTTTTTTTATAAAATTCGAAATAAGCTTATTTTGACTATATCGATCACGGCGGCCATAAGGACATTCTNTACTTTTTTCCGTAAATCAAAATACTCTAAGATTTTGGTGCAATTACTTTAAAACTAGGATAGACGATCAAAACGCAAACAAATAAGCGCAAAATCTATAGGTTCAATTTCAAATCAGAAAATAAACAATAATATTTTGCTTTTCGTTTTTTGAACCGCCAAAGCAAAATTCCGAGTAAAGGAAAATAAGCATTATGTTGGGACGGGCTCTTAGGAGCCTGACACAAAAAAATAATAAAACAGATATGATGAAAATGAAGGAGTAACGGTACGAACTGCGTGTCTTTTTAAAAAAGCTTTTTAAAGGCGTGAAGGTGTCGGCCGTAAGTAGGGATGTATCCAGATTACTGGTAAAATCAAAATTACCCGCGCAAGCGTTGGTTCTTGTTTACATAATGTTTTTTGAATCTCACCTTTTCTAGTTGGCGGGAAATGACCCTCTTGGAGAGGCCTACAAATCAGCCTCTTCCAAAGGATCATTCCCTGCCACCACTAGAAAAGGTGATATTCAAAAAACATTTGTAACTACAGAACACCAACCTCGCCGGTAATTTTGAATTTAACGAATAATCTGATACAAATCCCGTCTACGCCGCACACCTAGATTTTAAAAAGCTCGTAAAAAACATCAGCCCAGTTTTGTAATCTTCGTCTTCGAATTTATCACCCTTTTATATTATTTATAAGTGTCAGGCTCACGGAGAAAGCCTTACCAAATAATGCCAAAAAGACGTTTGTGTTTAAAATTTTGCTTGCAGCGGACAAACATGCGAAAAACAAAAAAATAAAATTTTGAAATGGTCAGTTTGAAGGCTCCAGGCAAAAGCTATCTCCTACCACCAGTTTTGAGAGATACAGTTTCCGAACTCATTACTGCATCTGAAAGCACAGAAGACTTGCTGACAATATAACTACGAGAGTTTTTTTCGAAAATTAAACTTATGGCGCTGCCTGGCGGGCCATGGCCAAACTTTCATTTTGAGCCTAATTTTCGACAAAAAATTTCAGAAACCAGAAAAAATGCTTCAAATAATTTTCGCGTAAATAACAAACACTTTTAAGAATTTTGGTGCAATTTTTAACACGGTAGCGTCAAAAAGAAAACAAATGAGCGCACCTTTCAATTTAAAATCATAAATAAATCATAATTTCTGTTTTCGTTTTTTTTGCTCTTTTGGCGCTCCGAAAGCAAAATTTTAAACAAAAGCCAATTTTGCATTATTGTTAAGCTTCTCCGGAGCCTCAACGCCAAAAAAATAATAAAAAATGATGAAACTGAGAAAGTAGGTACGAACTGCGTGTGCTTTTTAAGAACTTTTTAAAAAGCGTAGGTGTCGGCGTCGGTGGGATGTATCAGACTTACTGTTACAACATTCCAACAATTACCGCCGAAGGTTGGTTCTGTTAGTTAACCAAATGTTTTTGGAATATCACCTTTGCATATTTGGGCGGGAAATCGGCCTCGGAAAGGTCAAATTTGCGGACCACCCACTCCCTTAAGGGGTTGTGGTGTAATGGAAACAAGCGTTGAAGAAAAAAGATTGTTGTTTTAATTCTGAATTCAGAAAATACAAATATTTAACCAAATCAGATGGTTTATTTCGATTTCGTGCTCGCTAGGGCGTTACGTTAGATGCACAAAACAACGCACCAAACAACACAGCTTCTGATAAGGAAATGTACAATACAAATGAACTATTTTACTATTAAAAACTGTAACTACTTTATAAACCAACAGAGAATAATTTTTTCCAACGAGCTTCTGGTAAATAAAGTCACATTTTATATCGTTTCAATAAATGTCTGTTTATTCAATTGACACTAAAATTGAACACGAGCAAATCAATTTAAAAGAAAATATTCTGAATTTAAACATGGTTTACCAGCCTAAAAACCGAAAGAGATTTTTTTAAGTTTTTTCTTCCTGGTACTATAATTTTAAGAACTAGTCGTACTTTTCCGTAACTATGTTTTGTTTTATTCAAATTTAAAGCAGAAATTGACCAAAGATTAGCAAATTTTGTGTGAATAGAAAGAACATATTTTTACCAGTTTTTCGAATGCCGCAACCGGTGAACCCATCCTTAAACAAAACACAAAAATTTTACTTGGCAGTTGACCCAGAAGTTATCAGTCTCCCCGTATATTTTTCTCATTTATTGCTTATCTGCCCGTTACGAACCTTTCCAGTGCAGTTATGAGAAGAGGGCTATTTCCCCAGCAATCAACATTCTCACACCACAATCCCTTAAAGGGGGTTCTCTATAGGCAGCCTCATATCTTTCTTAAATGTAAAAATTCCCAAAAATTGGAAACCTGGATTTATACAATTTTAATCTCCGCGTACCCTGTTTAATTATACAAAATGTATAAAGAGATCAAAAAATTTCAATATTTTCGGATGGTTTTTTCATAAAATTCGAAAATAGCTTATTTGACTATATCGATCACGCGCGGCCATAAAGGACATCTTATTAATCGTGGCTTAGAATGTCTCCTTATGGCCGCCGCGTATACCCATGTACTACGGACTCTACTAAATAAGCCGGTCAATTCTCATTGGTCAATTTTCAAGGTCACTTGAAAGTGGACCTTGAAAGAGACCCCTGAAAAGAAACAATCCCCTCCAGGGTCGATGAGTATTCTGTAAGCGTCGCTACCTAAGTAGCAACTACGACTCGCTAGAAGAGCAAAAACTGGTCAATTCTTGGCCTTGACGTTGAGGTTTGTCTAATAATGGTTTAGAAAGTACAGGTCAAACGCGATTCTTGGGATCTGGAGATCTCTTTCTTATACAAATTGAATATCATAAATTTTCTTCAATATATCAAAAATTGAGAAAACTAAATTGAACCGCAGTACACTGAATTGGTTTCATGTTTATTCTAGGGTCAAAAATTAACGTTACAGCAAATATTTTTTTGCTTATTATCCAAAAAGTGCAATTTTATCTTGAAAGTTTCTTGCAAGATCGTCGATCTAAGATCTAGAAAAAATATTGGTATTATTTACAAAAACTGGCTCCGATGAAATTTTGAAATTTCCAGTAGTAGCCGACTATACTGTACTAATTAAGTGAATGAAACGGAATGTTAAAAAACGCGTAGTCGTGTAGGTTAAAAAGATAATATATTTTCATATTATGAATGTGTAGTAAAACACTACACTAGTTGTTACATCTACTTAAGAGGGTATGCGACTCTGACATGACATATTATATTCTCGGTGAATTAAATTGAAAACTAAGAGCTCATGAAATTTTTGACATTAACACTTTTGTTATAGTATCTTTACAAGAGGACATTTCCTTAACTTGTAAATCTATCTCCTCCAAGGTGCTATATCGAAATTAGTTCAAATTCTTACAGAATACGTAACGATAGCATGCCAAACTTTAAGCGCGAGCTTTTTTTGATCGGATGACCAACCAATTCTAAAACGGCAAATAACTGACGTTTTTTTGCAATTTCAGACTTTAAAATCTATCTCCTCCGCGGATACATTTTTAAAATAGCTCAAATTTTTACTAAGTAGTCCTCATAACATTTTTAAGAGATAAGCACGAGCTTTTCTGAAATTGCTTGTTAGAATCAGAAATATGATTTTTTTGGTCAATTTCCGGAAAAATGTCGGGAAAAAAATGTCACGTGATGAGACTGAAAATACCACTAAAATCAAGCTGACAATTTACTGATTAAAAAACGTTCTTATGGCATATCGAAATTTTCATTCTAAACGCGTCAAATAAACGAATATGTTTGAAACCACAAAAATACTTAGAAAACAATCTAAAAAAACGAAAAAAAGTTCGAAAATTTCGATTTTTTTGTGTTTATTTGGCTTGTTTTGCACTTTAAAAACATTTGCAATCGATTGTCAGGGCCATTTGTCTAATTACAATACTGGCAGAAAAATCAGAGTCGCATACCGCTAAGGTGTACTCAACGGTTTTGAGATTTTAGATCGGGTCATGAAGGGAAACGAAACAAGTTATCAAAATTCTGAAAAACTCTAAAATGAAGATACTACCTTTGTCCCCGACCAAAAGTAGAAAAACACAATTTTTTGAGCACCACAGGCACCAAGTGGGAGTAGAGTTCTAGAACACTGATTTGACTTCAATGTCTTTTATCTCGGAAACGGCTCCAATGGAAATTGATGAAAGTTTGTAAGAAAAAACGGTTTCTACTACGTCGACAGTTATCGAAAATATTTGCAAAAATTCTGATCGGACTTGTTCTAGAATATAAAAACCGTAATTTTATGATATTTAGAAATTTGTAAGCTCAATTTCCTTCAAAACGATTCGGTCGATTTTTTAAAATTAGGTATTATTCGGAGAAAACATGTTCTTCTCTAATTCTAGTGGAAATTTTTTTTTGAACATCGCTCTTATTATAGAAAATTGCAGATTAGTTCAGCCGGAATCAATTTTCATGATTTCTATAAAAGAAATTCATCGTATCGAGTTGAAGTACCATCATCAAATGAAAGCTCATGGTCTACTGAAGAAAAAATTGCTTACGTCAGTTGAAATTTTGATCCTTTATATTCTAGAATCAAGTAAACGTGAAAATTTCAAACTAAAACAAAATTTTCTCAGAAACGATTCGGTCGATTTTTTTTAAATTTGATATAATTCGTAGACACATGTCTTCTCAATTTCTAGTGTAAATTTTTTTTAATCATCAAGCTCCTAAGAATATGAATCTTTGGGTTCAACGGAAGTCAATTTTTGGAGTTTTCTAGAAATTTATTTTCATCCGATTGTACCGAAAGTACCCTGAAATTGAAGCTAATGCAAAACTGAAGTAAAAAGGTGGTACTCACTTTTACTTATTTTTAAAAATTTTCATTAAAATTGAAGGTTATGGTATTTTTACTCAAAAAAATCTGAAAAACTCGAAAATTTTGAGAAAAATCTCGAAATTTTTTTAATGATAAGAGCAGAAATACATTTTGTGGCCTTCCTGAGGCTATTGTGGTGCAGTTTTTATGTCCGTAACCTGAATTAAAAAACCGTTGAGTACCCCCTTAATGCGTGATGTGGAAGGATTTTTTATATACATTTTTTATGTACTGTTACAGTACTACTGTATTCCAACAAACTTTCGGACGATTGTTCTCCCAGTAATAGTTTTCGATATGAAATGTGTCAGCCCAAAAACCAATCATAAACCCGAATACAGTAGTTTTATTTTCGAATTATTTTTCCACTGTCAGTTCCACTAAAATGATTGGTCTATTTTATAACGCTACATGAGTCATATAAAAATAAAGTTTCAATTTTCAAAATGTCTCGAATTATAAATACCGGAAAACTAGCTGGTCATACTGTATTGATAACTGGAGCATCAAGAGGAATCGGATTTGAAATAGCAAAAAAATTTGCGAGAGACGGGTAAATGAAGTTGTTCGATAATTTTTTTTTTTTAATGTTGTATGTTTTGAATAATTTTCAGATCATTTGAGTGTCTTTATCATGGGTCGGTAAAAAATCAAAATAGATCAAAAACGTTAACTCGGATCGTTTGTTTCGATTCTAACTTTTTGTCTGGTCAAGTGAACCCAATGAGTTCAACCCATCCAGTTTTATACACTCACACTAATTTCCCAACTTTTGACTCACAAGCTATTTTCTTGCAAAAATGAGTCATATTGTTTTTAACGCATTTTTGCAAGAAGAATGGCTTGTGAGTCAAAAGTTGGGAAATTAGTGTGAGTGTATAAAACTGGATGGATATTATATGACCTGTTTTTGGTTCCTAGAATGAACATTCCGGTCTGATGCATCTGAGCCTGTCCGCAGTCAGCTACACCTCAATAATTATTTTCCGAATAACTCGAGATTATACTTAAAAGATGAGGAAGTTTATAAGAAAGAAAAAATTGCATCACAGCAAGTTAAAATTTTTGCTGCATGGTTGCCAAATTCATCATTTAAAGCTACTTTGGGCTCTAGCGACTTCAACCCTGCTCGCAATAAAGGATGTATTCAAGGCGCTAGAGACTAATTTAGCTTTAATTTGGCCTTTTACGCAATTTTAAAATTTTCAAAGGCCAAAAAAATCAGCAAAACAAATGTAGTGATAGTGATGGTCAATTTCCTGGATTCTGATTGGTTTAAATTTTAACAGAATTCAGCTTCTTTAAATATATTTTCAAAAATCAAGTTCATTTTCGTCATCAGCGTGAAATTTTATGTAACATGTTACATGTACATTTTAAAAATATTCAATCTTGAAATTTTGCTCGAATGCGGACACCCAAATGCATCTACCGAATATCGCTGAAATTCGTAGAATTTAAAATTAATGGAAGTTTCTGGGTCCATTCCATATATATGGATTACCGGACCTCAGAGTACAAATCCTAAATATTTAAAAAATGCGAAATCTGAGCATTTGATTGTCCTTTCGCAACCTGACCAATGAAATCGGCCTATTCGCAATCAACGGTTTTGATTGGTGCTAATATCTTGCGTTGTTTGTATCATTCAAATATTTAGGATTTGTACTCTGAGGTCGCGGTAATCCTATATTCCACTGGCCCAAATAAGACATTTTCATTTCTGGCCTCTGTGTTTCAAAACACAACGCTGCAGGTTGCGGTTAAGCTAAATAATTAGCACTTTAGCTCGTTATTCGGCATCGCTAGAACTGGTTTTAGCACCTCCTGTAAAATCTCGAAAATTTGATCGAAAAATCAATTTTTTTTTGAAAAACAAAAACAAGTCCTAATGCTGAAAATGACCAGAAAAAAATTTGATTTTTGAAATTCCTTATGCGCAATCATTGTTTTTTCTGAAATTTTTGACCACATGTGGCGCTATAGCTATAATACGGAAACTGATAATTAACGTTTAGCGCAAACATCGTGATTGCAGCTAAAACAGCTGAGCCTCATCCAAAACTCCCTGGGACTATTTTCACTGCTGCAGACGAAGTAGAAAAATTAGGAGGAAAAGCTCTACCCCTCAAAGTTGACATCAGAGATGAAGAAAATATTAATTATGCGGTCAATGCGGCAGTTAAAGAATTCGGAGGAATTGACATTCTTGTAAATAATGCTTCTGCAATTCAATTAACCGGTACTGCTAAAACGACCAGTAAGATAATGGATAAATCGAATAAAAATAACGTCGAAAAGCGTATTTACTTAGGCGACTTTTTTATCGTAGCACCGAACACTTCACGTCCTGGGAGATCATTTTAGCAGAAAACATATAAAAATAAATTGTCGACAGAAGGTCATGGACCATGACTTATGGTATACCATGCTATGGTCAAAAGCTTTTTTCGTTTTTGACTGTGGTAACCAGAAATAACCAGTTAAAATCCATAACTTATAAATGGGGTTAGAAGATAAATTGGTGAATTCAGGAGTATGGTGAACAGTAGGAATTTTTTATTGTGCCAGTAGTTTTGAAATTAATTTTCAAAAATATGCTAGGTCAACTTTTATGAAATTTGAACCCTTTGGGTTCATATTACGAAATCCATGCTAGAGGGTCTAATCTGATTTTTCTCAAATTTTACAAAGATTTATCCATGTTACTAGTCATACGATTTGTTGAACTCTGTGAATGGGCGAGCAACTTTTTTACTGTCACAAAAATGCCTGCCTTACTTATTCGAATCAAAAGATGCTGGAAGAACTCCCCATATTCTAAACAACTCACCGGTCGGCACTTTAATAGTTGTCCATAACTGTCATTATTTTTTGATAGAATCTTTATAAAACATTATGGTTTATATAATTTTTTCACTTTTTACAACGCATTTTTTGTCATTAAATCAGATAGCCTGATTTTAAAGGTTACAAACATTTTAAGCCGTTAGATATGTCTCCGTCACGATTTGGGTTTGGCCTCGCCTATACTATTTCGAAACATGACATGACAATGTGTGCCTTAGGAATGGCTGAAGAATTCAAGGGAGAAATTGCAGTCAACTCCCTATGGCCATCCGTTCCAGTTTGGGTAACTTAAAAATTATACGACTGCCTTTGAGAAGTAAAAAAGGTGTTCACACCGTTCACATTTTGACTTTTGGAAACGACTCATCCAATTAAGTTCTTAGATAGCTCATGACCATATTCCAATTTTTTTTATGAGAAAAAATAGACAAATACTCCGATTCGGACCATTTTTTATCTAACGACTCAATCAGATGATTCGTTTCCAAATGGTTAAATGTAAAAAGTGTGGACATCCTATTTACTAAACAGAGGCACTTTGGTTGAGAAAAGAATATCCCTTTATCACTTTTTGGTTAGAATGCGTAGCCACTACTCTTTTTATCGTGTGATTTTAACGTTGTGGCTACGCATTCTAACCAAAAAGTGATAAAGGGATATGTAAATGTATTTATTATTAGACTGTAGCAGCCGCAATGCAAGCCGGCCAAGATTTTAAACATTTGATGCGGGATCCGATAATAATGGCTGATGCAGCGTATGGAATAGTTTGCGAAGATACTGAGTATAGTTGAGGGATTTTATTAAATAAACGTGCAAATGAATTTCATTTACAGATTGACTACTTTTTTCAAGAAGTACCCAAACCTGATTTTGCTGACTGCAATACTGAAAATTGCAAATTTTTTATCAAATTTCCAGGTTTTGGAAAAAAAAATTTAAAATCTTCCGATAATTAGTGATGTTTATTTTTGTCAAAAATTTTTCTTTATTTTTGGCCATTTAAACCAGAAATTAAGAAAAAAATAAGCAATTAACAAATTAATTCAAAAAAGTACTACAGTGTAGTAAAGTACACAATTAGAATTCTTCGTATGGTAGTGCAGCGTCGAGACCATAAGTGATTCTTCAAAAATAACACTAGGCTGAAAAATAATTATTCATCCGCTTTTTTGAATCATTGGATCCTGTTAATTTTTTTTTATTAGCAGGATAAAGCTTTATTGCCTTCAAATTATAGGGCTCTGTAAGCCACTTTGAAGTTAGGCAGCAGGTATCATACTATGACATATTTTTATGGTTCAGTAAGGTACTTTTTGTTGGGCAGTACTTTTCATATTTATATCCTGTGCCTTACTAAACGCACCCTGCTGAAATAACAACATTCTTATCCCGGTTTAGCGGCAATTTTGTTCTCGACGATGATTATCTCCGGGATCGTCATTCTATTTCCGATTTCGTACCTTATCAATTGGATCAATCGATAACCGAAGAGGATTTACGAGCTCAAGTAGCTCAACTTCGCGCAGGTCAAAGAGCGCGAGCTCGAAAATCTAGAAGATAATTTTACTTTTTGCTCAATTTCTGCATTTTAATGAAAATAAATAAAACATATCTTGGTGAAGACATCAATTTATTCGAAAATAATGTAACTATAACACTATAAAATTGGATTGGTTCAAAATTTCGTGCCAACAGGCCAGTGGGCTTTGTAGTTGTACCGATTTTTTAGTGAAATAAGCAAAAGGGCAGTGAAATTGAATTTTTAACAAAAGTTTATGAGAAAAATAATTAAAGCACTAAACTAATTTTAAGTAGGCTTGATATAATTGGATAGTAAAACAGCAAAAATCGATAATTTCATTTTTTTTTCATAATTGATATTTTAATTGTTTTTTCGAAAATTGATAATTTCATTTTTTTCATCCAATAAAAAATATATATTTATTCCTTTTACTTTCAACTCTGAAAAGTGAACATTTGTATCCGTGATTGTTTATTTTTTACAAATTTTGCATTTCATGTATTCAATGTATTTTGACGGTCATAAATACAGATTCAGTATTTTTGATAGTCCAAATAAATTATTTCTCATTTCGGCTAGATATCAAAATCTGAGATCATGAGTAACATGGGTTTATGCATTTTGACTTAATTACCTAACGGTGACCTGGTAGATATTAATATAACATGATACCAACGAAATATATCGAAAATATGAAAGCTTCAGATTTTTAAAAATTTTCGAAACCAATCTTTTAACAAATAACGTCGATTTTTAAAATATTTACTTTCGCTAAATTCCTCCCGTGGATTCTGAAAAATTTATAATTTAACACTGAAATTAATGATAAGCCAAGCTCAGATTTTTTTATCAAAGCTCCTTTCTTTATTCGATTACGAATAATCGAATCAATCCATAATCCGATCCAATTTTCTGCGGCGGATCAGTTCATTGTATGCTGCGTGAAATCAAATTGTTGCAAAATTAAACTGCTCAAAGCTCCAAAGTTTTTCTTCTAGCTCGTCTTTCTGCATTTCGCTTTCGTCGGGATAAAGGGTCATTACGAGGTCGCAGTGTTGAGGCTTTCAAACTGACGGTTTCTCCTTTGAAACTAAAGAAATGGGTAATTTCAGGTTTTATAATACAGTAAATGAAGGCTCATTGATGCAAAATGTTGTTATTCCGCAAGAAAAAAATTGATATCTTGCCGGTCACAAATAAAAATATTAATTTCTTTTGGGAGATTCTCTTCAAAATATGAATGCGTCATAAATTATGATTCATAATCACCCCTTCCAAAGTAGTTATATATTACCACCTACGTCACATGACTCATAACTTATGAGTCATAAGTCATGCAGGGTTCGATTTTGACTGTTTCCGAAAAGATAATTATGAGTCATAATTAATGACGCATTTATGTTTTGATTCAAATCTCCCAAAAAAAACAGTTTTTACTAGTGACGGGCATCATCTTCGACATAGCAAAAAATCAAAATGTTACACAAAGCGCTAAATATGTTTTATGTTATGCATAATATTCACAAGAATAAAAAAAAAATTGGTTTTCGATAGTAAGATCGTACAAATATGTACATTTTAGGCCTTCCTAACTTTTGGAGTCCAAAATTTGGACGCTTAAAAAATGTAATTTAATTTTTTCGGTTTGACCTGTGACCTTGTGACGCTGATTTGAGCAGTCAAAAATCGATTTTTTATCGAACTTAATTTATGATGCACAGTGCAATCAGTTTAATTTTAAGCTTGTACCTCAATGTTCTGGCTGAAACCGCTCGAATAGTTTTTTCATCAAAGTTGTTTCTAAGAATACATTCATCTTCTTCGTCTGGGCCACAAATTGGGCAAACTCCTGGTTCGTCAATGAGCGTCGGTTCTTTTTGTTCTTCAAGAAATGATATGGCGTACCATGGCCAGAAAATTTTCTCAAATATGATGCATCCGATGGCAATGCATTGAAAACCTAGTGCCGCCCCTAGAATATTGATATTGTTGATAAATTTCGCAAAAATTTAATAATTTGGTTTTCAGTAAAAGGTTGGTACATTAACTCGTAGAGTCACTTCAAGCCAACTAGTTGGCAAAGTCCGTTTTTTCTTTATTATTTAATTTTAATTCTAGAAAATTTTCATCTCAGGCGACTCTACGAGTTTAGCATAGAACATATCAAAATCGGATAATACCAAAAAGCGATATCTGAGATCCATGAAATTTGTTTTGGTAAACTTTTTCGGAACGGGGCAACTGATCCGGCTTTTTTTGCTCGAGACTTTTGTTGCACAAAAATTTCCCTCGAGAGCTAGCAGCCATCATGTGAGCAATACTTTATTGCGGGGATTCAAAATTTAAATTTCAAATGATCAAAAGTGTTGCTAGATACTCGAAATAATTAACGTTCGACATTTTAGGAGATTCATAAAAATAAAGATTGAATATCATACTGAACGGATAAAAATTTGAAAATAATGAGTTCAATAAGTGACAAAATTACTTTTTGGATATGAAAGCCAATGATTTTTATAAAAACGACCGTTTACAAAAAAGTACGTTTTCAAGAGATCATAATCAGGGTAGATATGATAATGAAGTTCTATTTTGCGCGGGCAATTACACATACATCGTTTTTTGAATTAATAACGACGTTATTATAACGTAATATAAATTCCATAGTCATATTGATATAATCTTCATAATAAATCAAAAGTTATTCGCGTAGGTATCAATATTTTCACGACTTTTGAAGCATATCTTATTTCTAATTTATACGGTCACGTGATATTTTTCAACTAAACTAGTAACCTATGTTTACTAAAACTCGGCGTCTTAATCAATAATTACTCGGTGTATAATACAAGTTTTGTTTACTCATTATAATATGAACGCTCAGCAGACACACTCAGTAAACTTTATTTTATGTTAAATCGTTTGCGTACTGTGGAAGATTATGATGGTTATGAATACCTTCTCTAGACATATCCTATGTCCAACCTAAGTGGATCTTGAAAATGAGGGTTATCTCTATAGCGCGTGTTCGAATCCCACTGACGTTGTCTTAGTGACTGCCTTGAGTATAATAGGCAAGGGTGATTGATATTGGGAGCACCAAAGTTCATTGGTGCGAATCACTAAGGCAATCACTAACACAATCACTTATACAACATTAGTGGGATTCGAACACGCGCTATAGAGATAACCCTCATTTTCAAGATCAACTTAGGTTGGAAAAAATATATCTGGCATTTGGGACACTACGACGAAATTATTTCGTGATTTTTTCAAATTAGGGATTTTAAACTTGAACTACTATTTTTACAAAATGTTGCCGTAAAAGCTTAATTTGAACTTGTCGGTCGACCAAAACCATGAAAGTTAAATTTGTAATAAAGTCACCGACAAGTTCAAATTAAACTCTCAGAAAATTTTTAATTTTATTACATTCTAACTATTTTTTTTTCGGTCTACTTACAAATGCTGACAGCAAACCAACTGATAAAGAAAGTAAAGGCAATTTGTAAAGTTATGATAAATAAAGCAAACAAAAGTGCCGCTAAAATCACCAACCACCAAAAATGTTTTTTCACTTCCTGCAGCAATTCTTCCAAATAAGTATAAGTGCTAAAAATCAATTCTCTCGTCATTTATAGGCGAAATGGGGCGATTTTCTGCCCCAGTTTTGGGTCGATTCTCTTTATTTCAAACTGTAGAAAAGTACCGCCAAAAATGGTGGAATTCGATCAATTCATTCTACTAGCAAGGAAGCGGGTTGGCTCCGGGCTACACTACTATTTGTTTGGATCAAAAAAGATATTATTACACATGAGGGGAGAACAACTCTTTATCTACATATATTATACAGTAGGAAAATTTATACAAATTAGGCGTATCCATTTATAAAAAATATATTTTTACATCGATAAAAAGTTCGTAATAATAATTTTCTGCAAATTCGAAAAAATTTTATAAGTGCAAAAAATATCTGACTATGTTCGATACCTCGGAAATTAATGACATCTTTGAAAAACATAAGAACAAAGAAGGCCTTTATGACTATTGAGTCCAGGCTTGTGGTCAATGTGTTTCTAACTGGTACGAGTTTTTGGAAGTGTTTTTGAAATTCTGATAATATTTATGTAAGCCTCAAAAGACAGGATTGTAGAAAGTATTACGAGCCGTTTTGTCATGTTTTCATAGATTTCCTCGAATTATTATGGTTTCAGTATCAATAAGACTACAAGTTAATACCTTTTTTTATTTTTCATTTTAGAATGCAATATTAAAAACAAAGCAAACTTTAATTAGAAGTTTTTGCAAGACGCTTGATTGGCTCTGCGCTGCCATATCAACTTTGAACCTGTTTTTGACGCCTTAAACATAAACGCATAATACAAGTTGTCGATAATACCCTTTTCCGAACGGAACTCCATCTCAAAAACGCTTACTATCTCTATAGCGCGTGTTCGAATCCCACTAATGTTGCCTTAGTGATTATATTGAATATGATTATAGGCAAGGGTCTTGATAATGGAACGCTAAATGTTATCGATGTGTAATCACTCAAGCAATCACTAAGACAATCACTTAGACAACATCAGTGGGATTCGAACACGCGCTATAGAGATAGTAAGCGTTTTTGAGATGGAGTCCGTTCGGAAAAGGATACTGTAGTCGACAATACTTTCGTTTTCTAAACATACTCCCAAATTACTCATAAAGTATGAACTGGAAGAGCCATTTATTCAGTCCAGAAAATGTTATATAGTCTATTTTTTTCTTAGAGCTAATTCCCACTATCGTTCTTATGAATGTGTTCTGGATTTACTTTATAATTAATAATAATATTTTTGGTGGTTCGAAATATTTATTTTTGGGTTTGCTCTGGTTCCTCGCCAACTACAGGCTCGAGGGAAACCGCTCGAGGCAAAACCGCTCGTGAGTCGCGTCGCTCGAGTCAAATTGCTTAGCTCTGACACGGTCCTACATCTCTATCTCACAAATACGTTCAATTCTATTTAGGATATGATATAGAGTAAGTAAAAAAAAATTTCGAGACCAAAAGCTCCAATTTCTTCTGGATTGAAAGTAATTCTCCTGCCAATAATGGGTTTTGATTCAGAGAAATTTCCCTTGTTGGTCTCGAACAATTTTTTTACATACTGTACCTGGTATAGTTATACAATATTTAAAATTATAGTTTATTTTGAACCTTGGAATAATTTATTTATCAATTAGCGTGATAAATTATCACTGATAATCTTATCAATTAAAAGTAAATTAAAAAGGTTGGCTTTACTGCGCAGAGCCATCCCAGCGGCTGACTTATTTTAGGCTGAAGGCATACCTTAGGTTAATATTTACACATGAAATTGCAAAATTTTGTCAACTTGTTTATCAAAATCAACTTTTTTAATAAATTATTATGCTTTTTGTTTTTTGAGCGGGAAATTCAAAAATTTTAGAACATCTCATAAAATTGGGTGTGCTTGTGAAGGATGCAATTCATCCGATGTATCCCCGATCGGATTTTCTATCCCCATGGTTTCCCTATCTTTTGCTTAAACATACGCAAAAAAGGATGCAAAACCGACAAAAAACGATGCTTTTTACAGGCCAAGTCTAGATATATCAAAGATAATACTTGTGTGGTATTCTCAACTTGTTTTCGAGATTCTCGCCTATTTAGATGCGAGTAAAATGAGAGAATCTCGAAAACAAGTTGAGAATAACGCACAAGTATTATCTTCGATATGGAAGAAAGAGATCACTAGGCGTCGCCCGATCCGTGATTATAAGGACGTTGCAAATAAGGTCGTTGGCCAGTAAGGGCGTTGAAAAAGGGGGTCAAACGCGAACGCGCAACGGAGGGCCTAGTGATGCTCTTCGTGGATATAATCGATTTTACTCTTCACGTGAGTGCACTCAGCCGTACTATTCGAATTGTTACTAATTTCCTTTCTAAAAACAACAATAATAGACTCGACATAATGGCGACAAAACTTTTTAGGTTCTTTCTGAAAAGGGCTCTAGCTTTATGTGAATATCACACTGGGATAAGTTAAAGAAAGCAGCAGATTAACTCCAAGTCGGATATATGAGAAAATATTTATTTACAATGTTAGTCTGGAAATTTTTAGACCGCTAAGGTAGGAACGGCGAAACTTTTTTTGCTAAACATTCCTTGAATTATTTTTAAATAGTTATCCGAAAAAATATCACTTTCTGTAGAAATTTCATTTTAAAAAATTGTCAGCAATTGCTTAAAAATGAAACACCGTTTTTAGGCAATTGCTGATGCTTTTTCGAAAAACAATTTTTACTGAAAGTAATATTTTTTCACAAGCTACAATTTGAAATTGATTCAAGGAATGGTTATCAAAAAATAAGTTTTGTAATTCCTACCTTAGGCTAAAGATCAAACAAAGTGACAAAAAAAACATTTTGAGTGAATTTAAAAATTATGCCTAGATAATTTCTGAAACATAATGAAATTTTTTTTGACAGGTTCTTCTTAAATTTGTATAGTGAAATCTACCGTATTCAACGTCAAAATTTAGTCACAACCCATCACGCCCGAGTTAAATGGTTCGAGTTCGATCGAGTTCTTCGTCAAGCTATTATCTAATATTTTTGATAACTTTATGACCCGAAACTCTCAAGTTCAAAATAATAATTTTTCAAACTCGAAAACACAATTCTTATTCAAACAAAATCGTATAATTTTTGCTTGTTGCCACTAAAATTTCTAGATTATTTTTGGAGCAAAAAAAGGTAAAAACAATTTTCACATTTATCTAACCTTATTCTGATTGGCTGCTGATTTAATGACTCATGTCACTCAATTCGGTCTTCAAATATTAAATAAAATAAGAATTTAGAGAAAATTACGAAAAAAGAATAATAGAGAAAATTTTGCGTACTTCGATGAAATTTTCGAAGTGTTTGTTCAAGAAGTTAATATTTTCAAAACAGTATTTTAAAATCACATTTTTATTTTAAATTTCTGTCGAATGTCTATAATGAGTGCTTCTAATAGGCCAAAACGTCAGAAATTTGGCCAAAACCTTCGCATTTTTCTAATTTTGAAACAAAATTGTCTGAAGACCAAACGTCTTTTTCAAAAACCATAAACGTGTATATAAATATCCCAGTTTTAACCTTGCTACCAAAGTTTTTTTGGGATGGCGCCTAAGTTGTACGAAAATTTTGCTTGCCGTTTTTGCGTTTTAGCTCCATTGTTTCGATGTATTAAGCATTTTAAAATAAATACGTCTAAGGACAAAACGACAAGTCCTCGGTGAAAGCTCTTCACATACGACAAAGCAGCAAAAAACTTTCTATATTGACAAATTTGACAGTTCGGTGTTACCAAATGTGAAAACATTTACTAAATTAGTAGGACTACAGTCTCTAACCCCTGTAAATGCGTCCCCATTGAGTGTATAATCCCCTTTGACACTTTATTTTTTACGACAATGCGTTCACCTGTGCAGTTTTGATGATTAATTTTTAAATGGTCCCAAATACATATTTTATAAGACACCAAAATTTATCATCAAAACTACATGTAGGTGTTATTGTCTTTTAGAAAAGTCCATATGATATTTGATATACTCTACACATCCTAGGAGGAGATATGTTCACAAGACGCAAATTGTTAAAAATATGAGGTGTTTGCTGATTCTAGAATAATTTTTAGAATATAAACGAGATTATATCGTCGATATCTAAGATTATAATTACGTGTCCCGTAAAACTTAGAAGTCAGAGACCTAAATAATCGCGTGATTTGATTGGTCAATACACAAGAGTCAATGTCTCCGTCAAAGTTCTACGGGACACGTAAGTATAATCTTAGATATATCTACTCACTTGTATTTTCAGAACCATCCAAAACAGGGACTGGGACCCACTTTAAATTTGTTTTGTCTTTGAAACTAAAGTTATGAAAACTATAAGTCCTATTTTTTGCAAGTTTTGTGAACTTAAAGTGATCGGGTACTGTACTAATTTAGTAGGACTTCTCGATCGGACATTTTAAATCAGCCGAATTCTTAAAATTATCATTTTGATTGATTTTAAATATTTATCCATGTTTGATGATCAAACTTTACTAAATAGCTTGAAGGTGCTCTTTTTTGAGTTTTGATAACCTATTTTAATTTCCTGTACAAATATTTCGTTTATTTTTGATTAATAAATAACAATCCAGGTCAAAAACGAATTTTTTGACGGACCGTTTGGGTTCATAATTGATGGGAGAAGTTGATTTCGACTTACTGTAGAACAATTTTCACAATAGTAGTTCAAATACGTCATGACGCGTCACTCATTTGATCTCTAAAATGTCAGATCTCTACGGTACAGTTTTCAATCCCGGAACGCACCGTCCATACTCGTTAAAAATTGTTCGATTAACCCACATACTCAGCCGTGGCCATATATATATCGATATCGATTACGGGGGCTCCTGAGTCCTTTTTTACTAGATTTTTAGCCAAATTTTTTATTTAATTCAGCTATAGCTAACGACTCATCCGATTGAATTCTTAGTAGCTTAAACAAAGCACAAAATATCTGGTCATAATTGAATTTAAAAATTGTCCGAATCCGACGATTGTTACCAATTTTTTTAAGAAAAAAATAGTTAAATTTAACAATTTCAGTTATAATATAAGAAAAAAGATAAAACAAATTGATCCGATGAACTAATTTATTTTATTTTTCACAAGATATTTGCTCAGTTTGAGCTATTCTAAGCATGTTATCGGCATGAGTTGTTTTTAAAAGCCGAATTAAATAAAAAAATTGGCTTAAGTGTGGTAGGTTGTCGCTTTTGGTACCTTTCATCACGCCTCAAAACCAGTGTCTAGGGCAGTTGTAAAAATCTGAGGATACTTGTTTGTAGATCTAGGGCCTTTCGGTTCTACCGAATTACACGATCTCAAAGTTCAACCGTTTGTTACATCACACCACCAGGTGGTGAGTCTGATTCTAGAAGCCTAAAGGTTTTTTTTTAAATCTATTCTTCTTTTAGACCCCACCATACAAGCGTCTTCAAATTTTACACAAGTAGCGGGTAAATAAGCAACAAAATGTGGTCGGAAGGTTTTTCCATATTTTGACATGGTTTGTTTCTAGAATCTCACTTTGAACGCCGATTTTTCCTTTTGACTTCAAAACTCTATCTTCTTATAGACGAATGTTTAGATAAGCCGTTTTTTGATATAGTAGATAAATATAATGCGGTCAATGTGGCTCGGAGGAATTTGTTGATTTATATTCTAGAAATTTGTCTAGAAAGTTGACTTGGAGTAAACCGGAAATGAAAGTTGAAAAAAAAGTTCGTCTATCGAACAAAGTACCACCAAATTGAAGCTACTAGATTTGAAGCTAGATTCACTGATCAAAAGTTGGCTTACAGCTATCAAAATTTTCAACCAATCAGCGTCAATTCGATTTAATCTAGGTTTAACATTTGGCTTAAAAATAATTGAAATTATCTAGGAATTCGATAAGACATTTCGAAATTTTACATGTCATTGCATCGTTTTCGGTGGGTCATATTCACTAAAAGTTTAATATCTGTGGAAATACCTGTTTTATGCGGGTCAAAGCAAAAAATATTCGAATTTTGAAAATTCAGATTTTGTTGTAGATTGTTTTAAGAAAAAAATAATGCCACCATGAAGATTCCTTGGTCAAACTTTAGGTCCATACCGACTTTAATGTTCATAAATTCAATTTCTATAAAGGGCTAAAAAAAAACCGACACCTACCCCCTTAAAAACTAGTAAAAAGGACCCAGGCAGCCCCCGGTAATTGATATGGCCAATGTGACTTTCGAGCCCTCTGTTTAATAAGTTAACTTTTATCGATCACATTTTTATTCAAAATGATCGGTGTTTTTGAAATTCTCTATCTTTTGGCTAATTTTTCTTTTCTCTATCTTTTGTAGTTCTTGAGATAAAGCAATGTTGTCGACCCGAAATCGAGGACCCGAAAAAATTCAAATGAGTTTTGAACTTGAAAAAAAATTGATTTTAAGGATTTTGCCACCATGATTTTAAGATTTATTTTAGACGGTATTTTTTTATATTTATATGTGAGACTGATTTCATTACCGTTTTTCTTCAATTAAAGGTTTTTGACAAATATTTTCTTTTTACGATATTGTCTCATAAAAAAATTATCGTAAAAAAACGAAAAAATTTAATTTCATATTTTTTTCTATCAAATAATTGTTTAAGCCTTCGAATTAATAGTTTATATTAACTAGGATAAAAATATGATTTCTTAAAGTCAGGTGGCCAGATATGGCCACCGCTGAGTACGTCACTGTTTTGAACTTCTGAGCTCACCCGTGAAACGTTCCGAGATTAACAACTGAGGTGGAAATTTGAAATTTTAGGTATCTATAACAGACCAAAATATTCCTCAAAAATTAGATTTTTAAGTTACTTTAATGATATACTGTCAAATGTGACTAAGAGAACAAAACGACAGAAATTCGGCTATTTTCGAGAAGTTGGTGCCTCTAAGAGGACAAAACGGGGCGTTATAACTGTACATTTGACAGTACCTGTAAATGGATATGTCAGTGTTCATTAAAGTTTTGATATTTCTTCCAACTTTATAAAAAAAACATATTAACCGTCACAAGCGCACGATTTTGCATCACCTAAGTTAGGGAACCTAAAAAATTAGTGCCTTGAAAAATAGTTTGCGAAAATAATTTTCATGAAATTACTTTTAAATTCGAGAAAATGTTTTGTTGAGGATGAAAGTTGAAAACGAATGTAAACGGTACTTTTTGTCGAGTAAAAAATAGAATTGTCTCGATTCAGTAATCAGGGGAAATTAAATAATTCTAGAAATATTCATTCAAGCAAAAATGATACATTATGTATACATTATACATGTACCATACAGGTACTATACAGTAAAGTCTATACTTATTTGGTATCAGGAGAATAAGCGGAGGCTCATGTGATATGCATTTACCGACAATCGCTAAAATTAATAAAATTGAAAATAAAGGGAATTTTCTTGGTTCTGTTCCGATATTCCGCTGGCAAAAATAAGACATCCCCATAAAATTTTGGGCATTGTGTTTCAAAGCACAACGGCAAAAGTGGGGGTGAAACTAAGTCTTGATTCGATAGAAGACAAAAAAGTTACGATTTTTTTAATTTAGAATGTATCGTAACCTTCGTAATGGTTCAATTGCTCTCAAGAGAATCAAAGCGGTAGTAGGCCCGCAAATCAGAAATGCTTCGCAGGTAAAATTTATATCTATTTCAATTACAAATTATTCTTTAAATTTTCATAATAAGAATATTCACACTGAAAATTTCTGATAAGAATACTTGAAATAAGGAATTTTATCAGACCAAATTTTGACTTCCAAATTTCAGTTCAGAAATCGATTTTTTATTTCGTTTCATTCAAACGATATACAGGGGGGCAATATCTCCGGCCCAATATTGCCGAATTTGCCAATATGTCCGAAATTTTTGGGCAAAAAACTTTCGGCAATATTGGCACCCACCTGTAATGCGATTTTCTAAAATTCCATAAAAAATCGAATAAATTTCACAAGTGGAAAAAACATTTGAATAAAAATTTGCATGCTAATCTACATTCACCATATTTTAAACAAATTTTTCAGGGGGGGCCTGATAGAAGTGGTATGCTTCAAGTTGGAGGAGCTTTAATCATGGGAGGTCTTTTCTTCACAAATATCCAAAATATTTTCCCAAAAGCCCCATTCCAACAAAATCTAAGAAAACCAAAAGGAATCGAAGTCGCCGAATTAGACCAAGTAGAGCAAGTGAAAGAACAACCAGAAATTGTCGAAGCAGAAGTAGCTGTTGTTCAAGAAGAACCGGCAGTTATTGAAGAACCAGAAGTTGTCGAGGAAATTGCTCTTGTCGAAGCAGTTGTCATTGAAGAACCAGTAGTTGTCGAAGAAGCAGAAGCTGTTGTTGAAGAACCAGCAGTTGTTGCTGAAGAACCAGTTGTTGAAGAGCCAGTCGTCATTGAAGAAGTAGCTGTTTTCGAAGAACCAGAAGCTGTTGTTGTAGAAGACCTAGTAGTCGTTGAAGAAGCAGTTGTTTTAGAAGATCCAGTGGCTGTTGTTGATGAGCCAGCAGTTGTTGCTGAAGAAGCAGTGGTTGTTGTCGAAGAACCAGTTGTTGTCGAAGAACCAGTTGTTGTAGAAAAACCGGTCGCTATTGTTGAAGAAGCAGTTGTCATTGAGGAAGTAGCTGTTGTAGAAGAAGTTGTTGTCGAAGAAGCAGTTATTGTAGAAGCACCGGTATCTGTTGTTGAAGAAGCAGCGGTTGTAGTTGAGGAACCAGTTGTAGTCGAAGAACAAGTAGCCGTTGTTGAAGAAGCAGCAGTAGCTGTTATCGAAGAGCCTGCAGTTGTTGCTAGCAAACCAGCTGTTGTCGAAGAAGCTGTTATTGTTGAAGAATTGGTTGCTGTTGTCGAAGAGCAAGCAGTCGTTGTTGAGAAACCAGTCGTAGTCGAAGAACCAGTAGCAGTTGTTGAAGAAGCCGTTGTTGTCGAAAACCCAGCAGTTGTTGGTGATGAGCCAGTTGTTGTCGAAGAAGCAGTTGCTGTAGAAGAAGCGGTCGCTGTGGTCGCAGAACCAGCTGTTGTAGTTGAAGAACCAGTAGTATCTATTGAAGAAGCAGTGGTTGTTGAAGCCATTGTTGCTGAAGAACCAGCTATTGTTGTCGAAGAACCAGTTGTTGAAGCACCAGTTGTTCTAGAAGAATCGGTGACTGTTGTCGAAGACCCAGTAGCAGCTGTTGAAGAAGCGGCTGTTGTTGTAGAAGAGCCACTTATTGCTGAACCTGTTGTTGTTAGTGAGGAACCAGTCTTACTAGAAACTGTTGCTGTCGAAATTGTCCCAGAAGTTGCATTATCTGCCGAAGTTATTTCTACTGCAACTACAGGTAAAAATTAATTGTTTTAATGCCAAGCATAAGGGGGTGGTAGTCGCTAAATGAGGCTCAATATTTTTTTTAAACTATGTTCTTGCTTTTTGGAAAATAAAACACAATTTCTGGACAAATAAGAAACTCATTTTCACAATACTCACCTACGTGATCTGCACGAACTCTTTAATAACACATTTAGATAGGTTTTGAATGTGTAATTATAAAATCCAGGGGCGAAATACATTTTGGTTGAGACCCCTAAAATTGGGTCAAATACTGTTTTTTGATGATGCCTAATCTAAGACTTTTTTCGAACACTCACCTAGGTGATCTACACACCTTCTATCCGGTTAATTTAAGCCTATTACATGGTTATACGTCGAAAACTCAGGGAGGAGATACATTTTCAATAAATAATTCCATCATTTTTATAAGCTCGTTTCTGATTGGACGAGCCATTCTTTACCTTTAGGATGCCAGATTTTATTCAGATATATCAGCGGGAAATAATATTTGGTCGAACGATTTGTATTACTCCGGCAATTTGTCATTGAAACCCCCGATTTTTAGCGACGACCACCCCCTTAAGTTGTTTTTCTGTAGCCGAATCCATCGAAGTCTTGGAACCTGTTCAATCTGATTCGAAAATTTCCGCTTGATCCAACCCTTAGATTTCAAGCATAGACAAATAACAGCGGTATTTTTTTGTATAACTCTCGAAAATTAAGATATTAATGCCTTTTTGAAAAGTCCAATACGAAAAATACTGCTTTCCTTATAATTATTTATTTATTTTGTTTCAGGTGTGTAAATCAACAACAAAAACTAGGTTTAGTTGATTTAGATTATTTTGCTTATTAATACAACCGAAAAAGAGTTTTTTTTTTAAAATATCATTTCTCAAAAATTATGCTTGATGAGAATATTTCTTTTATTTGTCAGTATTTATTGGATTTCCATTAAAACGTCATAAATCGGAGATAATACCTGTCTGGACAAAGTAACTCTTTCCGAACTTTATGCTTTCACAATATGTACAGTCCTCGCTCCCTAACTGGGGCAAATATCGACCCCACAAAATTGTACCAGTTATGAAACATCCTTATAAATCAAGATCAAAAGCCGTCATTATAAATTAAAATTTAAGAATTTTGTAGTTAAATTCGAATTTAAATGAAAAAGTTTTGTGTAAAACACAAATCAAATATAGCCAGCAGTTTTTATCATTTTTTGTTTGAAAAAACTTGTACTACTATAGTAATCAAAGTTTGCTTTGTTTTGAATCTAGAATTCTGAAATTTAAAACACATTTGTGAGTTCTTTAGAGTTTTCAGCCTGACAATACAAAAATTTTTGTAAGTTTTGTAAAATTTTTGCAATTCCGTCATTTTGGCGCTCTCATAAATATAAGCAGAAGTTTAAGGCGGTAACCGACGCGTTTTACTTTTTTTTGAACATCAGTCCTGTTTTAATCGACAGCCTGACGATATGGAAATCCTGGAATATAGTTGATTTTTGTCTAAAATTTTCAAAAAATGTATTTGAAAGTTTTTTGTATGATCGTAACGGTCGTGATACTGGTTGAAATACCCGGTTTTTTCGACCCAATTCGTATCATTTTATTTAGTGATCAGATGTCAAAAGTTTTTTTTTATTTTTCTTACACCCACTAATAATGGTTATTTAAGAAGATATATTTAATTGGAAATGTAATTTTCGGTCTATTTGCTCAAAATCGACAAAAATTATATGTTAAATTGACTGTTTTTGGTTTATTACGCATTTATTCAATTTCATTCGGAGCACTGATATCAGTTTTCTTATGCGAGACGTTCAAAGTTTCGATTGCGTCTGATACGTCAGATTTCCCAATTTTTTTTTATCAATTTTTGAACTTTTTTTCCAAAAATTAAAATTTTTTATTTTTTCATACAATTTGAAATCTTGGCCACCTAATGCAAGAACAATTATAGTTTTTGATGCAGTAGTTCAAAAATGACAGCATAAAATACTTAGAGAACATACGAGAATTCGAAATTTCGGAAAAAAAATTTGTCCGAAATTTATTATTTTTTATTTTTCTGGAATGAAATCGACAACAAAATTTCGAAGCCGTAAAAATTAACTTCGTAGCATGTGTAGATCTCGAGTTATAGACCTCCGTCGGTAACCTCCTTAATAACACCTCCCAAAACTTGTACCGTTAGAGACACATTGACCACTTCCAAAAAAACTTGTTCCAGGGCTGCTATATCAACGTATGACAAAATACTGACAAAAATAATGAAATATTCTGTCTAAAACTGTATAACAGGAAAGCTAAAATCGTGATCAAAACGGTATGGGTAATTTTGAACACATCCCCCGTTTTCTTGATTTCAAATTTTACTGCTATCCAAATTCTTGACATAAAAATTGAAAGTAATGAAAGATCAAATCGCATACTGTCCTGATGCTTCTGGCTAACTATTGTCCATGATTATTGAATCGGTGCCTGAATTGAAAAAACCATAAACTTTAGAACAGGGTTAAAAATTCTATTTTTCTTCAGATGAAATCATCGTCGAAATTCCAGAAGTTTCTCTCCAAGCTGAGGCCGTAGCCATTGTTGAATCGGTAGCGGATGTTGAAATACAAGTCGAACCAGTTGTGGAACCACAACCAATTTTAGAAGAAATTGTAGCCAGCGAAAAACTAGAAATAGAAGCTGTTTCAAAAATAGAAGTTGTTGTTCCAGAAACCCTTGCAGATTCAGCAATTGAAGCTGTTCTTGTAAACGATCCTATTTTGGAATTAGAAATTGTACCGGAAGTTGTTGAAATTACACCGGAAGTAGTCAAAATTACACCTGAAGTTTTCGAAACTACACCAGAAGTTGTCGAAATTTTACCGGAAGTACTCGAAATTACACCGGAAGCTGTCGAAATTACACCAGAAGTAGAAGAATTCCCCATTGTTTCTATTGATTCTTATACAGATGAAATTATTCCTATTACAGAATCTCCAATGACTGTTGAAGAACCAATTGTTGTTGAGGTGGGTTTTTTAGTGGCTTACGTGTATTATTAGGATGCGCAGTGGGCAAATTTCTAACTTTTTTACCGGTTAAAATACCGTTTTTTTTTTGAATTGGGGCTGGTGAGATGGGGTTTGGTGAAGTTTTTTGGTTAAACCTAATTTCCGGTTTTCCTGAGCAGGGAAAATGTTTTAGAAAAAAAATTAGAGTCCGACATTCCTATGAAATGACCAAAAAATTTTTCAAAATGTAGCAAATTGTTTTTTCAGCCCGGAATCGTTTTTTCTGGGTCAAAAACCCCCGTGAGGTCAATGAATTTGTATCAACTACTGTAGTTTTACCGCTGCACACCCTACTTATTATCTTATCGGTGAATAAAAATTTCACTTTTTTTTCAGGAAATTTATCCGATCGTAAGATTTCGTTGAATTTTTTTTGGAAAAAAATGGAACACTTCTACTCCCTAATCAGGGAAATCGCCGGTTTCAAATCGGTCATTGGCTGATACGGTTTGTTTTGAACAAACTCGAGGTTTCCTTGATTAGTATTGTATATACTATAGACTATAGTCCATACTGTATAGACTTTGGTCTATAGTATAAACTATAGTTAAATATAGTCATTTTTAAATTGTGTGCGAAAATCTTGGTGAGATTTTTAATATATTGTCCTATTTGTCTTCGGTAGTTTTTTGGCGCCCTTTGTCCGGGAAAACCGAAGAAGGTATGGAGAAACGGGTTTTCGCATTGGAAAGCTGACGAATTATTCACTGCTGATTTTTTTTTCGGTTTGCTAGCACTACCTGTTTACCGGTAATCAGCAAAAATGCCATTTGCCTAAGTTATAGGTTGAAAAGTGCTCTCTACTCCACCAGATGGTGTAGGGTGCCATAACAGATATAACCAAAAATTCCTCTGGCAAAGTTACTCCTATGCTTACACTGTATAAGTTATACACAACTTGTCCTCTGATACGCTTTTGCTTCAGAGGGGGGCACCTAAAAAAAGCTAATCAGCGGATTTTTTATACTAAAGAAGAATTTCAAAAATCATATTAATTTAAGGCATATTAAATATTACAACTGTTATACTTATATTTTTCAAATATTTATTTCAAGGAACGAGTGATTGTAGAAGAAACAGTTTCAGAAGTTGTGGATTTAACTCCTAAAGTGGCCGAAATTCCAGAAGTTCCAGCTGAGATCCCTTATCTTATCGTCGGTGGTGGCACTGCGGCTTATGCAGCAATTCGTGCTATTCGAAAATATGACCCAGCGGCTAAAATTTTGCTTGTTTCGGAAGAAGATCAAATTCCATATAATCGAACACCATTGTCAAAAGAGCTTTGGTTTGCTAAAGCAGAAGAATCTAAAGAAGCAAGGTAATATATCCATTGACGTCGTTTTTTTTAGTAATGCATAATTGTTGCATTGAATAGATTGAAAAACTAGAAGTTGTATGATAGGCTATCATACAACTTCTAGTTTTTCAATCATTGATAGCTCATTCGAAAGCTAGTGTTTCAAACTAACTAATACCCTAAAGGTTGGACCAGTACCATTTAACCGGTTCACCGGATACAAACCGGAATTTCATTTTTTGTAGGTTCGAATCTCGATGAGCCCAAATTTATTTCTGAAAATAAGCCGTAAAGTTAATTTTTATGTTTTTCATTCTTATATCATGATTGTCTACATATTTACTGCTTGAAATATATTTTTGATGAATTCCTGGAAGAAAAAAACAAGTTTATATTTTTTTCTCAAATTTAATACTGAAAATGCCTATGTCTAGTTTTTCAATCTATTCAATGCAACAATTATGCATTACTAAAAAAAACGACGTCATTATAATGCCCGAGAAACACTAAAATCTTTTTTGCTTTAAAAAACATAGGGAAAAAGACTTTAGTGTTCCTCGGGCATCATGATCGATATACATGTATACTTTGAAGTTAACTTGAAATTAAAATTAATTTAAGTTTTTGGTAATGTCCTTATATTTGAAAATATTTTAGGGGTAAGCCGCCCAATCGCGTTAAATGGTAATAATGAATGAACGATAATTGTTCTTAACCCGCGCAATAGTGAAAATTTTGGGCACTTCAAGGTCACCCGCGATAGTATACGAATTATTAACGTCAATAGATACTCATTTTCAGATGAACGTTATCCGATGAACAGAAATCAGTGATAATAACCCTTGTATTTTGTTCTCAGATTTGTATAAGTTTTTCAGATCAAACTTGGGTGTACGCCTTGAAGCTAAAACCAGAATTTCGTATTAAATTTTAAAACTGAATTTGTTATCATCAGAATAGGTAAAAATAAGGTCACATACAAAAAACGGCTGATTCTAACATTATTAAGTCTGTAGGCTGAGCGTCTGAATTTCCCAAATTTAGTTGAATTTAACAGTTTTTGATCTGTAAAAACGAAATTGAGCATTCGTTTTAAAAATGGGAATTGGAATCTCTTAGATATTTGGTTATAGATTCGAAGCCCAAAAATTAGCTGATTCGGACATAATTAAGTCGGTATGCCAGAAATTTCGACATGTAACACCCTAGATCATATCTTCATTAAAATCTAAAAAAAATCACAATTTTGAATTGCGCTCAAAGCAAAATTCTGAAGAAAAGTGTTTTCTTTACGGTTGCGTCTGTTTTCTGAAAAACTTTTCTCCAAATAGAAAAACTGATTTAATAGTTACAGCGGGGGGTGGCAATATCGCCGAAGTTTTTGCCAAACAATTTCGGAGATATTGGCAAATTCGGCGATATTGGGCCGGAGATATTGGCCCCCCTGTATTAAAAATTGTTAAGACTTCCCCATAATATTTCTGGTTCGTGTTTCAGAACACATTCTCGCCCGTGAATGACAAATCGTTCATGGTAAAAATTAATAATTGGTACGAAACATAATATAGATAAATACATGTATTATTTTTAGAAATGAAAAAAGGCTAGACTAAAATGGCAAGGTATTTTTCGAAAAAAAAACTCGCCACAGTGGGTCCATAAAACTATCATTCATTAAAAACCGCTTCGTTTCATTCGGCAGTCCCTAAATCTCACTCCGATTTATTTAATAACTAAAGTAAACTAATTTTCTTTAGTTACTCGGATTGGCGAGGAAAATCCCGATCTGCTTATCACGAAAAATTAGAATTTTATTGCACGGGAAAAGAAATTCAAACTCGCGAAGGCTACGGCGGAACTGCTCTTCTCCTAGGCGCTACAGTTGAGAAATTAAATCCAGATCAAAAAATTGCAGTTCTAACAAATGGTTCAGAAATCAAATACGAAAAATGTCTTTTGGCCATTGGTGGAAAGCCAAAAAATTTACCAGAGTTCGAAGTTGAAAGGTTGGACATGTATACAAAAATTATTTAGTTTCAGTGAAATATGTATAATTAGAAAGAAAACTGTTAAGAACACACCAGAAAATTTTGCACAAATTAGTATATATATAAGGAAAATCAACTCTAAATGGTCGATTTTATTTTTGAAAAAGTTCTTACCATATTATATATTTTCGACCATTTACCTCGACATTTTTTGAAAAAATAGAGTCGGAAATTCACGCCCTATTTCATTTATTTCTTACGGAACATGAGCCTAAAAAATCTTTCATTTTGATGAGCTCGATTTTGATTATCTTAAATACAGTAGATATCTTGTCTAGACTAGAGTTAAATCACATAATATCGCTTTGAAACCAACGCCAACAGATTCGACGTAGTCTACTTTCTGATGGCTGAATTATAAACTATATACGATTTATGTACACGAGGAGCTAGAAAGTGCAAATTATTACGCCCTGTATCTACAAAGATGTACAAAGATCGCCTACTAATTATAGGCTATAAATTATATTTGTTTTAAATAATGATCTCGCAGTACATATTATATAATACAGCTTTGGAACTACCCCCAAATGATTCGATGGTCAACTTTCTGATGACGGTTTTATCAATTATAGCCTATAATTGATAATACCGTCATCAGAAAGTTGACTATCGAATCATTCGGGGTTAGTTCCAAAGCTGTATTATATAATATGTACTGCAAGATCATTATTTAAAACAAAAATTCACGGAATGGTTCGGGGTGATCACAAAGTGTACTTTTGAGCAAATTATCACAAAAAATATATTTTTCGCGTTTTTTCGATTTTTATCTAAATATTTTTTTCAAAATGAAGTTCACAAAAAATAAAGTTTGCTTTAATTTAACCACTAAAACGTCGTTCCTAATAATGATAAAAAATAGTTTTAGAAACTAAAATTTAAAAATATTATTTTAGTATTAAAGAAAACGTCACCCTCTTCCGAAACTTGAATGATTTCTGGAAGTTAGATGAAGTATCAAGAAAAGGCGGAAATGTCGTAGTTGTCGGTTCTGGATTTTTAGGAACTGAACTCGCCTACGCTCTAGGTGATCGTGGGAAAACTGTTGAAAACCTCAATGTCACGCAAATCTGCCGGGAAACCGGAGTCCTAGGAGCTGTGTTACCACAATATTTATCGGGTAAGGATTAAAGATTTTTATCAAAAAATGGCTCATCTAGGAAATTTTGTCTACTACGTTTTCAGAATATTTGAAGAAAAAATATATTTTACCCATTCGTAAAAGTGACTGTTACAGTATACATATGTGTTTTTTGAGGGGGAACAAAATATCAAGTGTTCGGGAGAATCGTCTATAATTTGAGGAGAGTTCTCCCGAATTCTTTACTTTTTGTTCCCACGAAAAAAACACATACTGTATGTAACCAAACGAAATTTGAGAAATGTAGCCCGATGAGTTTTTAAAATTTGATAAGCTAAGGTAATTTGTCTTCAGCAGATTTGACTTTGCCACCATAGACGCATCCAACTGGAAACTAGGGTGCTGATTGCATGCAAAATTTTCTTTCTTTGTGTTAAATTAAAAATTAATTCAATTTCCTGGTTAATTTGGCCCGAGAAATCAATGTTGCGAACTAATAAAATTTTTATTGTTACTTGTAATCTTTTTTCAGGTTTTATCCCAATTAGCATGTCATGTACAAAAATGAAATTTGAAAAGCGAAATTGAATTCTTTGTCAAAAACTGGCCAAGAAAAATTACGCTATTATTAACAGAAATCAGGCCTGTTATTGTTTGTTATGATATTGACATGCTGATTTCATGGTTATAGCGTCGCGCGCTTTATCTCTGATTAAGAGAGATTACCGCAAAATCATAAAAATAAAACCCAAACATTTAATATATTTTTGTTGTGCTTAATATTTTCTAACTTAAACCAGAAGTTGTTGAATGACAAATTTTTGATTTCAGAAAAATTCTCCATGAAATTGCAGGTACTTGTGTGATAATACAAGTGCAGTTGCCTTATTTATGAGAAACCAAAAATTACCGGTTAACTGGTGGAGCAAAATGTTTTTAAAAAAATGTGACCTACATGGCGTTTTGATTGGTTGAATCTGAGAAAGACGTAGGTTTTTGCCGAAATTAACCATTCACATTAGCGTTCTCATCGCTTATCCCAATTTGGAAAAAAAGGGAAAAATCTTAACCCCTTGTAGCTTTTCTAAATTTCCAGTTGCTGAGTTTTTTTTTTATTCTATCATACTTAGTTCGCCCAAAAACTATGGTCAAAGCTGCAAATTATTACCCTGGCCACCCCCTTAAGTGGGCTACATGATAAAAAAGCAACCTTAAATATATTATCAATAGAATACGCTTCTGCCGCCCTTGAAAAAGAAGGAGTGACAATTGTACGCAACGCTGAAATCGACTCCGTTTCCACCTCTGAAGGAATCAAAATAAACTTGAAAGACGGGCGAGAGGTCAACGCCGATCACGTAGTCGTTGCTGTAGGGTTAGATATTGATACCGATCTTGCCGAAAAATCAGGATTGGAATACGATACCAAACGAGGGGGATTAATTGTGAATTCGGAACTAGAGTCTAGACGAGATATTTATGTAGCTGGAGATGCTGCCAATTTTTATGATCAAAGATTAGGAAGACGACGAGTTGAACACTATGATAATGTAAGTTGAGCTCATTATAACAAAATAGGTGGTATTTTTTGCTTAGGTCGCTTTTTTTATCGCTCAACCCACTTTAAGGGCCTCGGTGCATTTTGACAGATACCGATATGGGCTCTTGATGAAAAACTTTTCTTTGGATTGATTTATTCTTCCCAATATACCATCAAAGTGATGCTTCATAATCCAGGCAACTTTTGTAACTAGCGAATTTTTGCATTATGGCTTTTCAAGAAAATTTTGAGTTTGAATTTAACATTTCGAATTCGAGAAATTATGAGAAATTTTGGATAAAAGTTCCGCCCATTATGAAAAAATGCTTTATTTTTCGTTCAAATTTTTTTTGAATATTTGTTTCAAATCAACGACAAAAACTCTACAAAATGGCTACTTTAACTTTTTGACTAGGTGACCACATATTTTTTATAATTTTCCTCATTTCTTGTTCAAAAATTTTCAAACTAATTTTTTTGGAATCCTCAGCTGAAAATATTAGGAATGGCTACTTTCACTATATTTTATTTAATATGCTTTCGTTTTGTTTCTGTCGCTCTTGTTCTATCCTCTGATCATACTTATTTTGAATGAAATTACGGTTTTGCGCGAGATTGATTAGGCCTCTTAATCAAGATTTGAAAACATTATTTCACCGGAGACTTGCCCAAATTTGGTAAGTCCGACCTGTCGACCTTTCAATTTAATAAATTAACTCATGAAAACAAATATTTCTTTCGATGTGCTAAATTTGCGGTTTTTTCGTCTTTTTTCAAATTTTAATTTTCGATTTTGACTTAAAATTCGTATGAAATTAAAATACATTTTCAAGGGGTACCGGGACCGTATTTTAGGGTCCTAATTAATAAATAAATTAATTTTGCTGTCTGTAATTTAGACAAACCTTCGATAGCAAACGCGCGTTTTTTTGAGTGCTTTTTTCAAAAGGCGATTTATAAATAAAAATAATTCAATCTGAGAAACTAGGATTATGACAAGTAGCTGAAAAGTGGCATTGTGTTCGAAAGTTTTATTCTAAATTTTGAGTGGCTAAAAGTTCTTCCATCAAGACAAAAAATTGAAAAAAGTCCAATCTGTTTAAAATGCACCGAAGCCCTTAACCCTTGGTGCGCATATAAAAAAAAGTTCCGCCAAGGGCACCAGACCCACAATTTGTGGCTCTACTTTGGAATGTTTGTTCACGGAAAGCTTAGGCCACTTTGGAATTTTAATTTTGTCTGCATAAGGAAGTTGAAAGGTCTATTTTTGCATTCGACATTTCTATTTCCTTAGAATTTTAATTTTTTGAGTTCTAGAAACTAGCGAGAAAAGCAAGGTGTTAACCATATCACGTGATACATGGCACATTGTCTCTACACTTTTTCTTTGTCGAAAACAATGCACAAGAATTGGCTACGTCATAGTTTTGTTTCCGCTTTGAATTTAATATCTCCGAAAATCAAAATAATTATAAATTAGTCAAAATTTTTGATCAAAAAATCATGATTTTTGTGAAAAATGTTTATTTTTTCCCTTATAAAAGCAGATAATGGTCATTTTTTCTATATTTCGAGTAAATATAGTAATGAAAGTACAACTTGTGCGACAAGGTTGAATTGGAAATTTTACTTTCTTATAACTAAATTTTTTTATGTGATACTTGAGTTGACAATTTAGATATTTCACTCCCTAAGAAAAATGTTTGCCCCTAGATACCAATAAATTTTTATTTCAACTGTTAATGCATGCACAAAACACTTTTCCTAAAAACTGGCTAATCTCACATATGATTTGTATGTCCAGTTCCGAAATAATTTTTACGGAAGTGAAAATAGGCCTCAAATCCTTGATAAATCAACTCCCCGTAATGCACGGAACCAAAAAACATTCAAAAAAAAATTTCAATTATTTTCTTGAAACCGGAATCTAAATTCATTATAATGTATTTGAAACAAAAGATTCCTCGATCCAGTTTTTTGTCTTTTTTTCGGATGATTTTAGGTATGCTTGGAGCCACAATTGTGGCTCTGTGCTCACAAGGGTTTAAGGGTATCTGTTCTGAGAGAACCAGACTAGATAGCGACAACGGTTTCTGCATCTGATCTTAACCGAATTTTAAGGGCCAAGAAATTTTTCTTCTGATGGATTACCGCGTTCACCGGTAATTTCGCAAAAAACGGGTTTTTGGAATCGCAATTAATTATCTTTCTCCTGGTATGTAACATGACCCCGTAGGACGTGACAGTTCTATCTTTTCTACAAACACCAGAAAACAGTATGTTCGGACCTACCCAAGCATAATCTTCGATATTATGCCCGAATAGTACATATTCGCCTCCACAAACGTAACCTATTCGACAAATAAATAGTTAGCTTTGTGGTTAACTTGTCCTATTGTGTCAAGAAATTGATCTTATTTGGTCCATGACTGAGGTTCAAACTTCTTTCGTTAAGATAGTAGGTTTTTAGTCAAAAAGTAACTCATGATAATATTGTTTGTTCGAATAAGATAGTTAATTTCGGTTAATCAAAAAATAGGGCATGATAACACAACAACAATGATAACAATAAACAATTCCATGTAAAAACTTCGTTTTTGAAAATTCGTAAAAAAGATATTTTTTCTAACCCTATTACAAAAATAAAAGAAAAGCAGATACTGCCAGGTTTAATGCATGAGCTGAAAAATGGGAAATTGACACAAGAGAAACTTGATCGTCATTTTTGTCTTTCTAATTGATGCCCAGAATATTGAGATACGCTCGTCACGGAGTTGTATGAGTCACATTACTTCAGTAGGCGGGGAAATTTCTTATTTATTTCATCAATAAAAACCTTCTACCCTCATTGGGCGGCTCAAAAACTACTAGCCGCTCACACTTCTTATTATACGTTTTAAAATCGCAAGATAGTACGAATAAGACCACAAAGCTACTATTTATCGGCAGATAGAGAATTTAATTCCGCATCTTTCGGTGGAATTTTTTGTTTGAATTTCAGACCGGATTTCCGGTCGGACCAATTTTCAAAGTTGTTTTAATCACGCCAAAATTCGGTCTGTAGACTAATACGGGCACATGGAGTTCGAATCTGATATCAGAATACATCGATGACGTCATTATAAGTCATTTTGGGGTTACTTTAGATGACGTCATAGAAGCTCTTTGCAAGTTGTACAAACACGATAACTTAATAAGGGTTAATTCGACACGGGGAGTTCGAATCTGATACTAAAATTCACTAATAACAACATTACGCGTCAATTTGGGTCAAATAGGAGGATCCGTTTAAAGAAGATAGAGAAAACCGTGAAATATACATTTGGCTGTGGTAGTGATTATGACTCATAATCACGCCATCGATGTAATCTGGTATCAGATTCGAACTCCTTGTGTCCGAATTAGTCTACAGACCTGATTGGAACAACTTTGAAAAAACGGACCCACCGGAAATCCGCCATTACCAGTTAACCGGTCTGAACTTCAAAAAACAAATTCCACCGAAAGATGAGGAATTAAATTCTTTATCTGCCAATATATAGTCTCATGTGGTTTCCAAATACGATTTGCACGTAGTTCCTAAAAAAACACGTAAAATAAAGTTATTTTATGTGGAAATTGAAATTGGCCATCTAGACCGACATTTCAGGACGGTTACAAGTGTTACAGTTGTAACCGTTACAGCGAATTAAAATTTTGTTTTGTGCCCCTGATAGGAAATTACATTGCGAAAAGAGTTACTTGAAAAGTTGAAATATTTCTTACATGAAAAATAAACATTTTCGAATAAGAATTAAAATTGTCAATTCTAGATTTTTTCACCTATCCAAATTTCGATTTATCAGATAACCGGATATCCAAAAAACAAAAAAGGTCAATAAATTTTTCTTTCTTTCATTGTTTATGTAATTAGACCCCAAAAGCTCCTATTTTAATTAAAGGCAAGGGTCATTTTTCAAAATTTTAGCTTTTTTTAATTGAACGAAATGTAGAATTTTTAGTTTAAGCGCACAGGGAGATATTAAAACTGAAAAATTGCTACTGTACAGAATGTTAATTGAATTTTTAGGCCATTGTTACCGGTAGATTAGCTGGTGAAAATATGACCGGAAAACGAAAAGCTTACACTCATCAATCTATGTTTTGGTCAGATATTGGACCAGATATTGGATTTGAAGCAATGGGACTTGTCGATTCAAAACTAAAGAGCGTGGGCGTTTTTGCTGAGGCAGATAAACCACTTTCACAGACAGAAAACCCATCAGATATTGACTGCAATAAATATGGTAAGATTTTTTGAAATACAAATTTAAAGATTTCTTTAGTCGGATCTGTTTTCTAAAATCTAAAAAACCGGCCCTGCAGTATATAGGGTTTCCGCGGGGATTTTGATCTTATGAAAATCAATTTCGGCGGATTATATTTAAATTGAGTAAGGTGGGCCCAGTTAAAAAAAAGCTACATTATCATTTTTGAGGGCGATTTAGAAAAAAATATTTTTATCTAATTTTTTTCTAATTTCACCTCATAA
>SCLH01000027.1:238146-250471 GCA_004367855.1 Oikopleura vanhoeffeni
AGCACAATTTTTCTGACGGAAAATACTTTTGAATTTCGCCCATCGCGTAAAAATGGACTAGACACAAATTTACAAATTACCACGAAGCCACAATTTCCAAAAAATATTTAGTGAGTAATATAACAACCATGTTACATCTCTCCCAGAACTCTAGCTCGACACATGAAATGTTGTTGAACGACCTGGAGTTTAATTTGAAACAAATATTTTTAAAAAACGCTTACCCCCTTAAACTCATAAATTCAAAATTTTTTTCAATTTTTACAAAATGGTCCTAAACCACCAATTAAGTTTTACCTTATGCATACCTTACACCTCTAAAAACATTGATTTTCATATGCAGAAACTAATAAAGAAAATCAAAACCTTTCTACCTTATTTTCATATCCGCTTAGCCTATAAAGGTATACAGGTTTCAAATTTATTTTCTGCCGATGCGAAACCAAAAAACGATCAGGAAATTGAGACAACTAATTGTTGCTATCAATTCAAATGCGTATGTCTGAGCTACTATGTTGGAATGACAGCACGAAAAATAAAAACTAGGGCCGTTGAGCAAGAAACCGATCATCTGCAAAAGGTATCTACTACCACATACATAGTTGTCCCAAGTACCTGACTCGACTTTCCTCGTTTGAGCGAAAGAATGTCAAACCAACAAACAATATAAACATCGCTTTTTTACATTATTTTAACGTGGGCATTTTTAAAAAATTAAACTCTTTTGCCCACATTTTAGTTTCTTGCTAAATTCTTTCTTAATATGATCGCCTACTTTATTCACTGAGATAAGTACTCGAAAAGGTGCTAAACTTATCATTTTCACTGAACTCACCCTCTATATTTTTCTGAACAAATCAGTCCACATTCCTGAATTTTTATATTTCATTAATGATAAATATATGCTAAAATAATATTATTTCGAGTCTTTATATATGTAGTAACTTCCGTTATATTTTAAATTTTATTTTTTGAATAATTGAAGCATCCGAATAAAATTAATTACTAACCTGATGATCACACTGATTAATATCGCGAAAAATAGCCACTTTTGGTGATTTCAAAGTACATTTTCCGCGCAAGGACGATTGTTTATATTTTCAAATAAATCTGAGCAGCTTTTACATATCAAAGAACCTGCCTAGTGTAATTTTTATGTCAATCATCTATGTTTTTATGTTGTTATTGACATAAAAATTACACTAGGCAGGTTCTTCGATATAATAACCTGCTGAGATTAGTGTGATCTCACATATATCATTGATTAAAAAGGTTCCGAGTAAATGGTAGGAAGTCGCTCTTTCAGAAAAATTTCTATGAATATGATGTTTTTGAAGTTACTTCTAAAATGCCAAAATCTATAAACAGAAATCGTAAAAAAAAGAAAAAGATTCTCGTTTTTTTAATTTGAAATTTTCTGGGGGAAGTACAAAGAGAAAACAAGATTACTGTAACAGATCAGCTAAGTGAACCTAGAGATATTTCTTCAGAAAAACAGCCTGATAGTCCCTTAGACACAGGATTTTTAGTCTCTGACAGTGAATCAATTTTACTTCTTGAAACTCAGAATGATCATAATGCGACTGCAGTTATAAATTATAATGAAAGAAAATCGGGATNGAGATTATTTATTTTTTTTATTTTTTTTTTATTACGTAGGCGCAAGGACAAACCACAAATCAAAAACAACAAACATACTCTACTGAAGAAATCAAATCCAGCTGAACTTATTTTCACTATAAAAAACAAACAGAGAATAATTTTTTCAACGATTTTTCCAGGTAATGTAATGGCCAACATTCTCATACGAATGTCTTAAATATTCTGCTTTTATATTCAATTTTGAAACAAACATATGACCGAAGATTATTCAGATTCTTAAAGAGCAATTATCAACTTTTATCAACCCGTTTAAAAAAAATCAACCAGGACATTATTTTTTTTAAACCGACGCATCCCCGGTAATTTAATTTGAAAGGACCGTCTTAACTTTCACGAAAACACTCTTTGTTTGAATCACATTAAAAGCAAAATTGACACCGAGATTTTAACTACCTGTTGTGAAATTGAGACACAATACTTTTATTACCCGGCATTTTCAAAGTACGGCACTGGTCGAGCCACCTTCTCACCACAGAAATCAACAAAATGTACTTGCAGTTGATAGAGAAGCTTAATGTCTCCAGTTACTCTTCTCTATTTTCTCATTCTATTTCTTATCTGCCCGTTATCGAGCCCTTAATCAGTACAGCTGGAGGGAAAGGGGCACTTTTCCCCAGCAATTCCCAACATTCCTAACCACCCACAACACCCCTTAAGCGCACAGGAGATATTACGCAAAAATTGCTACTGTACAGAAATCGTTAATTGAATTTTATAGGCCAATTGTTTACCTGGTACGAATTAGCTGGTGAAAATATGCACCGGAAAACGAACAAGCTTACACTCATCAATGCTAGTTTTGGTACAGATATTGGCACCAGATATGGATTTGAAGCAATGGGAACCAGTGTCGATTCAAAACAACAAGAGCGTGGGTCGTTTTTGCTGAAGGCCAGATTAAACCACTTTCACACGACAGAAAACCATCATCAGATACTTGACTGCAATAAGATACTGGTAAGATTTTATTGAACATACAAAGTTTAAAGATTTCTTAGTTCGGATCTGTTTTCCTAAAAATCTAAAAACACCGCCTGCAGTAATAATAGGGTTCCCGCCGGGATCTTTGATCTTATGAAAATCCAATTTCGCACGGAATATATTTAAGATTGAGTTAAGATCGGGGCCACAGTATAAAAAAAAAGCTACATTATCATTTATTGAGGCAATTTAGAAAAAAATATTTTTACTCTACATTTTTTTCTTAAGTTTCACCTCATAAGTCCAAAAACGGACTTTTTATATAACGGACCATACAATGCTGACTATTAGACCAGTAAACTTGATTTTAAACCATTGTTTTTATAAATTAAAAGAAAAATATGCTCAATTCAGAGTTTTAAGAGTAGAATTGACTAGAAAATACAATTCTTTAAGGGGGTAGCACCGATGTGGCAGATTGGTACATTTTTTCGAAGTGATTTATGAAAAGAAAAAATTATTTGAAAATTTTTTTTTTTATTTTTAATCTCAATAAAAGTGTTCATTCTTGCAAACACTTTTATATTTTAATTCCTCAAAAAACTAAGTATCTGTAAAAATATCAAAAACCACTTTTCATTATAACCTCCATTTCCAACTTGACACGCGATGTGAGATTTTTTTTTGAAGGCGATAATTCATCAAACCTCAGGCTTTTTCGGGTGTTATGCGCCTAATTAGTGGGAGAATCATTATCGTATCATCATATGAAAAAATTTCCTTAACATGAAAGTTTTTTTTCAATGAAAAAAAGAGAAAAACAAGCTTTTTAGGAAAAAAATTGACCTTCAAATTGTGTTTAAATATAGCAAAAAATCTCTTGACTTTGAAAAGAAAGTAGCCTATAACACCCGAAATTTAATTGAGATTTTTTGAAATAAATAAATTTCTATAAATTGCGTGCCAAATGGCACAAACCGGTGTCCACAAGCAAGTGTTGTAAATTTCCATCAGTAGTCAGCAAACGATATTCGATTGACCTTACTTCATCGGTTGAAATACGGAAATCAAATAAGATACAGAAAATAACACAACTGATCCCGGTCTGATTTTTCAAAAAAACATTAATAAAAAATTTTGGGACTCGATTTGCGAAAATTTTTCATAATATTCTCTAAAAAAAGTCGACAAAAAATGACAAATGAACATGTTATGAATTTTTTAAACAGCAGTCAGAAAATATGTAAACCATGCATGAAAAAAGTTAAAAAGTGGCCATTTTTTTCCTTTATTATCACAGATTTCAGAAAAAAAAAACAAAAAATTTTGGGTGAAAAATGCGTGAAATTTATAATGTTTTGATTTTTTTTGGATAATTTACGAATTCAAAATAAAAGTTCGAACTCAAAATCTTTTCCTTAACATTGATAAAAAAATATTTCAATGAGCTGATACACATTTATTTTCGTTCAGCTAACGATAGTAAGCACAAAAAATAAACTACTAATTATTTCGTAAGTTAAATTGACGCCAGTCTGCCACATCGCTTGCTACCCCGCTTAATCTGTGGCCCATTTTTTTGAAAAATCTCTATTGAGATTCTTAAGACATATGTAATATACAAGTATACTGAATTCGATATGAAAAGATAAGAAAAATCGTAAAAAATGTTAAAACCTGACTAAATTACCTCTAAAACTTATTTCTGAATGGCTCGATGAAGGTCATTTTGGGTCAAGTTAGAAGATATTTTATGATCTTTTTGAGTCAAGTTAAGCCTCTACTGAGAATCTAAAAAACGCACCATTGGTTAAAATTTCAATTTCAAAATATTCGTCCCTCCGAGAAATAGACATCTAAAACAACAAATTTTTTTTCGGTCAGCTTTGAATTATTCTTGTATTTTAGACAAAGGTGTTGTTTTCTATCTCCGTCAAGACATAATTGTTGGAGTTGTAACTTGGAACATTTTCGGCAAAATGGGAATGGCCCGCCGCTTATTAGCCCTCCAGAGCAAAGAAAATGACTTTGAAGAAATTGCGCGATTATTCAATGTGCAGAAGAATTAAAATTTATTCTGCAAAAAAGTACTATTTTTAATTATTTATTTGTACAGTTATCAACCTTTCTTTGCACTCTGCTTATTCAATTATTGTCGCTAGTTTATGTATTATCAGTCCTTTCAGTTCAAGATTTCAGGATAAAAATAAGGTAGAAGGTAATTTTCGCATCCCTTTTTTAATTAAAATTGCTCAATTTTTTGTAAAACGCAATTTTTTTTACATTAATTTAGAAAAAAAATTTTCTGTGTTTTTATGGAATTTGAAAAATCGATGCAAAAGATACCACCGCCAAAAATTAGATTAATTTACTTGTATGTTCACATTTTGCGCGAAAATTCAAAAACTTAAATACAAAATATTATCGGATCTATAAATTATTTATTTTTTAAGTCAAGAGAGTAGGCCTGCGTTGTCAGTCTTATCCAGGTAATTCTTATTTTGTCCAACTACAGTTGAATTAAAAAATTTCTGCTGGGGAGAATTAATAGAATGTTATGAAACAATTGCACGAAAATTAAGAGGTCAAAAATTTGGCTTTGAAACTTATACCATATGGTAAATTATAACCATATGGTATACTTATAAATAAATAATTTGAAACGATGGACAAAATTTGAAAATATTCTCTTCAAATGTTTTTTTTTGGAAAATTTTACAACAGATATTTTCCGAAAACAAAAATGTTTAACGAACTAATGTTAATAATTACTAAAAAATATTGTTTTCGTTCTTATTTTTTTGAAGTTTATTCTCTGTTTTCGGAAATTCGGCGATGCCATTATTTTTTTTTCACAAAACTGAACTTTACGATATCTATTATATAGGCATTTTCAGTATAAAATTTGAGAAAAAACGAAACTGGTTTTTTTCTTCCTGGAATTCATCAAAAATATAGTTCAAGCAGTAAATGTGTAGACAATCGTGGTATAAGAATGAACAAACATAAAAATTGAACTTTCCGACTGATTTAAAGAAAAAAAATTAGGCCCATCGAGATTTGAACCTACCAAAAAATTACATTCCGGTTTATATCCGGTGAACTGGATGTCAAATCAACTCAATACAATTTCTCCATTGAGCTTTTTTAGTTGGCAGTTGAATGCAAAAAAACGTTTCTCGATATCGCCTATAGTTTTCCCGTGATCGTCATGAATACGGTGGGGTGACCTAAAAAAACTACCTTAAGGTTTTTAAATCATTCGGAAAGTTAAATTTTTATGTTTGTTCATTTTTACACCACGATTGTCTACACATTTACTGCTTGAACTATATTTTTGATGAATTCCTGGAAGAAAAAACGAGTTTCAATTTGTTTTCTCAAATTTTATACTGAAAATACCTATATAATAAATCTCTGGTTACCGGTGGACCGGTATTCCGATAAAAAAAATTCTCCATTGAGCTTTTTTAGTTGGCAGTTGAATGCAAAAAACTGTTTGTTGATATCGCCTATGGACCATAGGCTATGGTTTTCCCGTAATCGTCATGACTAGGGTGGGGTGACCAAAAAAAACTACCTTAACCCTCCGAGGCATATGAAAGATGGGGATCACTAGGCCCCTCACTTCGCGTTCGAGTTTGACCCGCTTTTGACCAATGAGCGCACCAGATTTCACTTTTCTGACCAGTAAAAGCTTCGAAAAAAAGTTCAACCACGAACGCGAGTTGAGGGGCCTGGTGATCCCAATCTTAGATATACCCTTTTGAAAGGGTAAAGTCACTTTAAATCAGCCCAAACATGAATGGAAAAAATGATTTCAAAAATTTCTTTTAAAACTCAACAATGTGAATCTGAAAATATCACCCAAATTTTTCTGAAAAAAAGGTTCAAATTTATATGACGAGTTGATTGGAAGGCCATTTTTCGTTAAGGGGTTATGTACGAAATAGAATTTCTTAAAACAATTATTTGCGTACCTAACCCCTTAAGTCTTACTCCGAAAAAATAACTTTTGACTCCAATCTGGGAGTTGAAATTTAAAATTAGTCAGGATTTAAAAAAGTGTTTTGAAGTACGATTTGCGAAAAAATTAGCAATCTAGACATATCTGGAGCAGAAATATTTTTTTGGGAGTGAAATTTCAAAATATCCGATTTCGATTTTAGTATGGATAAACTGATTTGTTTTGAAAATAAATAAATGTGAAAATCATGCCCAGAGTGATACACTTATGCCATATTCGGCCTAATAGAGTTTTATGTAAACAACGCTAAAAATGCCCTTCTGAAAGGGTATTATGCCTTGGCGGAACTTTTTTTTTATATGCTTCGGAGGGTTAAGGTTATACTAAAGTAATAACTCAAAGTCGGGGTTTTTAATTTTTGTCCTCCGTATTTTCGATGAATTCTCGTCGAATTTTTTTCATGAAAACCTATTAAACCTGGATGGCAGGAATTTTGAAAAAATTTTAAAACGTCACAAACAATAAATCAAATTTGAAACTATAAACTTCGAGAGAATTTCAGATCGAAGTTTGACACGAAGAAATGGGTGAACGTATCTTTAGCATGACATTTTTTCATTTAAGAATTGCGTAAAAGGCAAAAAACATTTTCCAATTTCAAGCTAAAAGTACCGCCGCCGAATAAATGTAGACTAGTTTTTTCATTTCTTTCAAAAAATATTATTTTTACTCTTTTATTAATGCCTGAAATATTTTTTGAATTCTAGAAATATTTCATAATTATCTGCATCACGTAAAATAAAAATTCCAAACTAACCGACAAAACCTTTTAAGAAATGAAATAGTCTTTCAAATTCTGCAGCCAAAATCGTGTAAATCAAGGCCAAAAATGTCAAAAAGCGACGTTGAAGATTCGTCAGATGACGAAAATCAAGTTGAAGAATCGCCATGTGGGAGATGGCACAAACGAAAGGAAGTGGTTCCACACAGGTTCGTAAAATAATCTTCAATTTTATGGTGCTAATTTAATTCAAAACATAAAAAAGCCCAAATGTCAAATAAAATTTTCGATTTTTTTTGAAAATGGACATAAACAAATTATTTTTAAAGAAAAATGAATTTAAAGGAAGGAGTGAGTTTTTCGATAAAGGCACTTGTCATATCCAAATTTGAACTTTTTTGTCTATTTTTAACTAGAAAAAACTTTAGTTTAAATTCAAAATAAACTGCTTGTCCATAAGAAGGTGGTCGACGCTAGCCGAGGTAAGGTATTTTTTGAAAATTTTCGAGATTTTCAAATGACTCAATATGAGTATGAAACTAGAAGAAAGTTTTCGTGGGATTTTTCGTAATGACAAAATTTAATCCTTCGATGATGAGTCATTATTTGTCTCTAAAACCGGAAGTTGTTGAATGTCAAATTTCAAAATTTTTGATGTCAAAAATATTCTCTATGAAATTTAACCGATATATCATGTTTTGCAGGTATTTGTGTGTAATAATAAACTGTATTATTTTAAGAGAAACCAAAAATAACCGGTTCAAACCGTGAATTACCGGTTAATCGGTGAAGCACAAAAAAAATTTAGTTTCCAGTTGAATGCAAAAAAACGTTTTGTGATATCTCAAACGGTTCGTCTGTGGTGGCACTGTCAAATCTGTCGCAGCTAAACAAAAATTTCCTTTAGGATAACAGCCCTTAACCCTTGTGAGCACAGAGCCACAATAGCTCAAGCATACCTAAAATCATCCAAAAAAGGCAAAAAACGGGATCGTAGAATATTTTCTTTCAAACACATTATAAAGAATTTTGATTCGGTTCCAAAAAGATAATTGCATTTTTCGAATGTTTAAACTAAAGTTCCAGTATTACGGGATGTTGATTATTAGGATTTTTCGCCTATGTTTCACTTCCGGAAAAATAATTATGGAACCATACATAAAATACAAATATGAGATTAGCCAGTTTTTAGGAAAGTGTTTTTTGCATGCATAACAGTTGAAATAAAAATGTATTGGTATCTAGGCCCTAGATTCTAGAGGCAGATACTTTTTTTCGGAAGTGAAATTTCTAAATTTTCAACTTCAAGTATCCCATGAAAAAATGTAATTATTATAAAAGTGAATTTAAAGAATCAAAAATTTTCCACAGATGTACTTTATTACCATATTTACTCGGAAATAATAAAAAAAAATAATCTGCTTTTATAGGGAAAAATAAACATTTTTCATCGAAAATCATGATTTTTCCATCAAATTGTTGACTAATTTATAAATTACTTTAGGTTTGTGAAATATAAATCAAAGCGGACATAACAATAACTTAGGCCAGATACTTGTGCATCGTTCCCAACAAAAATTTAGCTTGTGAAGACAACTTTGGCCGTGTATCACGTGATATAGTGTACCTTGCTTTTCTCACTATATTCTCTCTGGAAAAAAAATTAAAATTCTAGAATATAAAATGTCGGATGCAAAAATATTCTCTTTCAACTTCCTTGTGCAGACAAAATTGAAACTCCAACTGCCTTAAGGGGGTGGTCAACGAAAAATTGGCCAAAAACGTAGTTTTGACGGTAAATGATCTTAAGTCATTGTGCAAGAAATATCAGCCTAGGGCGACATTTCTTGCACAATGACAAGCTGATATTTCTTGCACAATGACTTAAGATCATTTAAACTTTTTGAAAGTCTTTTCCGCCGGAAATGACGTTCGAAAATTTTCTCTTTGACAAATTAAAAATGTAACTGAGCCCGGAGGTTAAGAGGTATGGACTTGATTTTTTTTAATGACAGAATTAATAATATCTACAAAACTTAACTCAAAGAATTCCGAAAAAAAATCATAGCGCTTGAAATCTAGAAAAAACGGTTATTTTAGCCTTAAAATTTAGTAATCATAGATAGTATTTTATGGCTGCTGGCTTTCTATTTTCTCTCAAGTCGCTTTTTTGCTTCCGCCAACTGGGATTTCGGCTGAAAGACCAAGCGACAACGTTTGCATGTGAAACCCTGGGAAAACTAAACGTTTTGGCTTCCTAGGTTGATCACGTGACCGGAAATCAGTCGTGTTAATTATCAGGATTACCGACATAATCGTTATTACTAATTACCGGTCATTAGCAGAAGTTAAGAAAAATTGTACCACTTCAAATTCGGCCAAGATTCAAATGCGGAAAACTGTTTGTCGCTATCTTGTCTTTTACTCCCAGAACAGATACGCCTTAAGTGGTTGGAGTAACATAAATCGATCGCAGCGTTGCAAACCTTTTCAAAATTTCCTTATTATATCAAAAATGAATATGGATTTTTTTTCTGGAGGAGCCTTGAAGTTTAAATTTTCACCAAAACTCTCAAGAATTTCTGTCGAAAATGCATTATAAACAATTAATTGATAAATCATATTTCGAGCTCCCTTAATTCGGTTTTAGACCAATTTTCAAACCAAATAAATTAAAATGAAGTCATCAATATCACAGCTTTCGTCATTTTCACTATCTGGCACTTGGGCACTTGGCCAAATAGTGACACATTTTGTCACCTTTGCTGAACTCGCTAAAACTCCATTTTAATTGCAACCTAATAATGAGAACCTATGAGACAATCAAAATATCAGTGTATAGTTGGTGAGATTTTTTACGTGCTTTCATAGTTCAAACAAGGGTTGATTTTTTTTGTCTGTTGTGAATAAATTAAAAATGTCTACAGTTAAGCCTGCTCAAGTGGATAAAATGGGCAAAACCTATGCATTTTTTCTGATCGTCGCCCTTAATTCAATTTTTTTTTCTCAAGGATGTTCGTGGATTTCAAAATGTTTTTTTAGGAAATACCCAAAACTTTTTTTCATTAAGTTCATTAAGACGTTACCTCAATATCTCGTTCCAAAGTGCTCTAATCAATCGGGATATCCGACGGGTTTTACTGATTTTCAAACGTTAGTCCTGAGGTCCAAAGAACCCCAGAATTTCAAAATAGCTGCATCTGGCTCCTGGGTATCAAATTTTCTCTTTTTTTGTAAATTGTCTGAAATTTTCTTAGCTTAACAGACTTGCGAGAGCTTTAAGATATTCATTATAATTGAACGAAATTCACTAAATAAATAGGTTTAGCACATGGTCGCTCAAAACGATGTATCTAGTTCACCGACAACCAGATTTTTTTTCTAAACAAAAGCACGTTTTCAAAAGTGTTACAAATACAAGACCTGCGAGCCGTTTGAAAAAATATATTTTATAGTTTTGCTTTTATACGCAGTCAAAGTCTGGTGACCTTCAAACAACCGATATTTTCAACAACAGAAATTTAAAAATCTTTATTTCGACCCTTTTTCTCCAAAAACTAATTTTATTATTTTGTATAATTAAACCGATCACGAGAAATTGAATGCAATGAAAATCAGCTCCCTATCACAATGATCAAAAAATATGGTCTTCTTCGGATACCTCAAATTTCTGAATCTAATAAAACTTTAAGAATTTTTTTTTCGAAACCTAAAAAATTAATTTATTTTCAGAGATGAAATACAAAAGATGTTGAACTTAACTTCAAAGAACCTACAGTGAGGTTAAGAAAATTTTAAATTAATTTTGGATTTTATACAATTTTTTGCTTTGAAGGGTATGAGAAACTAAAAGTACATGAGCAGAATCGCTCCGTTATACCTAGGATACATCGATAGACCTTATCTCAACTGATGTGAAGAGATACTAATTTTTTAGTTGCTTCTAATTTCGTGGCTGGTTTGCTTCAAATATAAAAAAAATTTCGATGTCAAAAATTTCTTAAATTTGCAAGTTTTATTTTCCTTAACGCACTGTATTTTAAGTATACTCTTTTGCTCTATTTTGTTGCCTAGATCACTGAAATTAGATCTTGAAATGGCAATAAATTTTTAATTTGAAAAAAAAATTTCTAAAATATTTTCTTAGATCCAGAAATTTCGGTAACCGACGGAGGCTGTTATCTCGGACTCAGAGTGATAGAAAGCTGATTTTAGCTGCATTCTTGTTTTTGTTAACGGTTTGCTTATAAAAACCTAAAAAAAGGATGAATTTCGATGAAAATTTTTCCGATTTTTGCATAATTTTGGAATTTTTTTCAGGTAATTAACTTTTTCTCGTGATCTAGACATTGGATCTGACTATTTTTTCAACTAATTTTTATTGTGCACTACTGACAAAAATGAATTAAAAATTATGATTTTTACTCAAAAAAGTTTTGGAATTTTTCTTCAAAATCCTATTTTTGACGAATTTGGGGTAAATAAACTTTGAGTGCTCTAAAAAGCTAATGAGAAAAAAAAATTAAAAACTCTATGTACCTCCTCGCTTTGCACACTTTTAAAGAAGTGCTTTTCTTCAAAAAAAAATCTGATATTGTTGCGACTAAATGAAATGGGGTCAGCGAAATGTGCAAAAACACCCATTTATTTGGGAAATTTTCCCAAATAACAAGAAATTTGAAAATCAGGCTTTGTACGGCTGTTAGCACAAATTAAAGTTTATACTGAAAAAAGAAAATTTTGATATCCAGGAGCTGATGAAATGGTTGCAAAAAATGGAAAAAATCACTTTTTGGACGGTATACCGGCCGGTCCGGTCATACAAAAAACCTTTGACACCATTTTTTGAAAATTTCAAAAACAATATCTCCTAGAATCCGAAGTTTAACTCAATACGAATTGCGGTTAGTCAGGACTAACGTTTGAAAATCAGTAAAACCCGTCGGTTACCCTTAAACCCAGTTGGCAGTTTTTTTGTAAGTGTCAAGAAAGAT
>SCLH01000027.1:255061-279391 GCA_004367855.1 Oikopleura vanhoeffeni
TCTAGTGAAAAATATTTGAGAATTAACAGCTCACTAGACCGTTACGGACGTTTTTTTTTATGCAAGTTACTGTGTATAACTTGAATTTCGGAGTGGGGTTTTCGACCAAGGTCGTCATTTAAGTAACCGCGCGCACCTTTATCTAAGTGGGTTTAATGTCCACACTAACATTTGCTTAATTTTGTTAAAACATTCAATTTTCTCCTTGTCATTTCATACAGTGAAAAAACTAGGTGTGCATCAAAGATTGGCCGATTGCAAAAAGTTTTATTCAACTTTTTTTTGTTTTGTATTCTCAAAAAATGCTGATAAAGATCGCATAACCCCTTTCTCACTATATTTTTGCCACCCACTAAACATCAAAACTCATTTTTTTTCTGAGATCAAAGTTTATTGAATTAGTTTCAGTAGGTCGCTTAGAGTGATGTCAAGTGATCTCATATAAACCTGACCGAGCTATTGAGAGCTCCAGGGATTTTTTAACTTGTTTTTTAAATTAAAATATTACTAGAGAGGAAACAGGTCAGAAAGCATTTCTTGGTAGTTTTAAGAAAAACTTCCAAATACAGTGTATATTCGGAATACGAAAGATTACAGTCGCAGGACTTTTAAAAGGACAGGTAGACCTTTATCAAGAAATTTTTGCAAAAATGACTAAAGCATTTACCTTTTTTTTTGCAAAAAGCATTATTCGAGATTTATTTATAAATTGACCGTTATCTTTTAAATATCTAAGGCATTTTTTTGTTACCCTGCTTGTTTAGGCAGTCCTTTGACGTCATACACTGCTAGTATCTTTGAAATTAACAATTTCGGCCTACATTTCATTTTTTAATATTAATTTAATAGGAGGCATATTTTTTATGAATTAATATGGATCATATTTCAAATATACTTTTCGATGCGTTTGGAGGTAGGGAGTTATAGTGGCTAAGGCCAAGTTTTTCGGCTGACCGGTACCGCCCTAAAATATGCCTCAAAAGAAATCACACTAGTCGTCACGTTATTGACAATATGATATGAAATAGAGAAAAGAATGGCGACTAATATTCATATAAGCGTACCGAACATATATCTTGATCGCAACAGTAAATACGTTATTCATAAAATATAGAAAATTGAACGAACTATAAAAAAAACTTATGGCAAAAAAATCAAAAAGTTTCTTCAAAATTTTCTAATAAATATGGCGACATCGAGTGACCTTGACTAGGGGCCACGGGAGCCAGCTAATCAGATTCAATTTTTTTCCTTTTCATTCCTTGAAAAAATAATATATACATTTATGGCGAAAGTATCTAAAAAGCGGTTTATCTATTACACCAAATAGACAGATCAAGCATCAAATTTTCATCGCATTTTTGGTATTTTGAGGGTCGGCCAAGTTGGCAAATAAGTTATTTAAATTTTTATAGAGTTTAACAAAAAGTCTTTGTGGTCTTTTTTGAGGAGGTATTTATTTCGGTGGAAAAATTAGCTCGGGAATAGGCACATACGTTTTTTTTTAATTTTGGGTAAGCATTACAACTTTCAAAAAAACATTACACTGCAAAAAACCAAAAAAAAAAAATGCCGGTTTTCCGGGCAATACAAAAAATTTTCGCTTTTTTCCACAAAAAACCATCCAAAATTACCGGTGATAATTCGTTAAAAGAAAAAGCAGCTCTGCAGTGACAAGTAGCTTTGAAAGTCAATATTTATGGCCAAAATGATTGTATATCGAAAGATTATTTCCTACGTGTCTCGTAGAACTTGACGTCAGAGACCTAAGAATCGTGTGATTTGATTGGTCATATACAAGAGGTCAATGTGTATTGACAATCAAATCACACGTTCTTTAGGTCTCTGACTTCAAAGTTCTACGGGACACGTAGGCATAATATTCGATATACCAAATACTGATTTCATCGAAATAAATATCTTAAAATTAATCAAAATACGCACACATTTTTCTATGAGGAATTCCCGATGTACGAATATGTAAATTAAAGTTATGAGGAAAAACAATATCAAAATTTCCGCTGATCTGCAAAACACCCTTTACATTGACACATCACTAAAAACGCATTTGAAGGAAATACTCTAATAAAATGTGTTTAAAAGCCATTTATCGTATGTTATTTTGGAGCTAGCTATTTATACAGCCATTTATAATTTGTGCTACTGAAATCCCCCACTATTAGGCCCGCATTAATTATATATTACAGAAGATTAATCGCCTATGTTACGAGGTTGACCATCAGTCTCGGTTTTTTGAGGTTTGGAACATGATTTTTAAGCTTGCAATTATCAATTTTTTGAATATGGCTGTTGATTTAAAATGAAAGCACAAAAATGAAATGAACAAGTCATACGTTATATATACGAAATTAGAGTAACAACAGTTCTTCTAGCAAAAACATATTGGTGTCGATTAAAAAGTGGTTGATTAGTACAGAAAAAATAATCACCTCGTCAACAAGTTATAGATCGGTAGCAGTAATGTAGGTATTCTCCTTTAAATAAGTCAAAACAAAGGTCATCCAGATGAAAAAGGGGGCTGTTAAAAGTGTCAGCCAAACGGCAGTTTTTTGTTCAGGTTATATATCTAACGATGGCTGAAAAATGACTGTTGAGTCTAAATGAGATTTATTTTCTGTGAAGTGGTATATTTTTCTAACTATCTGGCTTGGGATTATCGTAGTTATTGCGCAATTTTTTATCAAAAAAAAGATGCGATGTCGGGAATCGAAGCTTCGACCGTAATTTTTTTTGTATCCAATCGAGATTGCTGGAAAAATATTGAACCACGTGTTTCCTAAATATGAAGCTTAAGAGTAAACTCCCATGGTTTCTAACAGTTTGTTTTTTACAATTTTAGCGATTGTACAGAGACAGGCGTAGAAGGTAATCTTTTAGAATGATAAAAATCATCTTCAAAATTCCATTATTTGAACATTTAAACCAGAATACATTTATTGATTGGAGTTGCACCATTGTTCCAGGCGCAGGCTGAAAAAATAGAAATTTATACTTTTGTAGAAATCTAACGAAAAACAAGTGAGTTTGACGTGGTTTTGCATCAGAAAACTGTTAGATTTTAATGAAACTGCGACCTTATGGTTTATGGGCTAAGCATTTTGTTCGCTGTAAATGCACCAAATTGTCTGAAAAATTTTCGAACATTTTCCTTCAAAATTTGATTTTTAATATGTACCAAAAAATTTTCCGACTATGCAGTTAATAAAAAATGAGAAAAGGAGCGTTTTTATCCTAAAAATGCAAGTCAGTGCTTGAAGAATGACATTTTTTATAATTCATTTTCTGACAACTGTACTAGTACTGTGGGTAAGGTGGAAACGCAGAATAAATATTGCTTGACAAGAAAAATTTATTTCGTTATCAGTTAAAGAACTTTTGAAATAAAGGTTTTACGTTAAATCACTTTGAATCGGTTCAAAAATAAAAATCCGTTTTTTTAAAATGCCTTTCATTAGGCCTGGATTTTTTTCCCGAAAAAAAAATTTCAGCTTGATAGCAATTCAAGCAGGTGTTTTATTTTTGACGGGGTTCCACGTGATTTAAAGGCATTTTATTTTTCAAAACTTAATTAATTTGCTAATTCTAAACCAAATTAACTAGGTTTTTTCCAAACAGGTGTCTTTATAGAAGCACATCAACGTATATAAATTTTTGCGTCTCCTACCTCCAATGAGGGCCGAAAACCAAAATTGTGTCCGGAATCGTTTTTTTCGGTGGCGATTGACCCTAACGCAAGTTAGAAGCAAAATCACGGCGTATTCTAACGGAAAAAGTTTTTTATTATCGCCAATCAAAAAATATAAAAGCAAAAAAACTCGCAAACTACTTCAGTCGCTTTAATTGAAGAGAAATTGTCATGTATTAGTTCAAATTTTATATTCTTTCAAAAAACTTACAACCCAAATTTACAGCCGTTCCGAATCAGACCCAATTTATGACTATTCATTCTAACAAATGAGAAATGTTGTCACAAAAAATCGATTAAAAATTTCAACAGAAATTCGATTATCTTAGAATTTATTTTTTCCGCTTAAAATCGAATTCTCTTTTGTTTATCAATAACTGCAAAAGTTATTTTTTATAGAACAATGCTTGCAATGAAAACAATCTTAATTTCGATGAATCCCTTTTTGTTTGTAGTACAAACTTGTGTACGTGTGTAAGGTTATTTGGCTCGAGAATAACAAAGAAATGGTATCGAATTTGAATGGATGGACCGAAACACATAATTGGTCAATTCAGTGTAGGCCCGCCTCATTGCGATTTTTCATAATATCATCTCGAGGCCCTCCCATTTTTTTTTTTTTTCTTCCTTTCGGGAAAAAGCAAAAAAAAAAAGGTTTGGCCATTAAATTTTTATTTTTTTTTTTTAAAAAAAAAAAACTAGAAATTTCAATATAAAATTGTATTTTTTAACGTTCGATTTATTTTAATTAAGCCATCAGCAGAATGAGAAAAAAGTAATTAGCCGCAGAAAGATTCGATCGAATAATTCTCAATTAGGTCTCAGATGATGCCAAATTAAGCCCAATTGGCAAATTATTTCGGTGGAACTAAATATCGAGCTTTAAAAAATTTTTCGTATGAATAATATATTAAAATTTCATAATTTCTAGTTTTATATGTATAACTGTAGTAGTGCATATGCAACTTTTCATATACAATTAATATTGAAATTTCATATAACCATGTCGTTAAACAAAAACTAGAAATACTCGATTTTGAAAACTACAAATAAAATTTCCAGGTAAAATAAAAGTTCATACAGGTTATATTTTATTTTTTTCTTTTACCTGAGAATTGACCCATTTATACCTGAAGTATGTTGTTTAAGATCAAGATATTATAGATTTGATCCCGTTCTTCACCATGGCTTCAATCTCGGATGTCATAACTTCTGTCTTTTGTTTGCCTCATTAGTACACGACCAGTGATATACTCTCCAGCTTTGGGCGAATAACTGTTCATGAACATCAGCGAACTGATACCAATGCGTTGTGTGATTTGGGGCGGTAGAAGCTAGTTTTGTGCACTCAATTTAATAAAAACGTCTCTTTTATACTCATTGTTATTGCCACAACTGTACTTATAGGTTTCATAGGACGCGAACGGGCTCCAACTTTTTAAGATTTTTTTTCAAATAAAAATTATAATAAAATTAAGTTTAGCAAAACATTTAATTTTTATGATTATTTGAAAAAAAGTTCCGAGCCCGTTTGCTTCATATCAAAAGCTCTGTACTGTAGAATTAATAAATCAAGTCTGCAACAGAACACTACAAAATATAAAATTGTTAACAGAATAAAATACTATTAAAAACCTTAATACGACAAAATCTGACTAAACAAAATAATTTTTTGTTTACAAATAATATTTAGAAATATATTTTGGAAAAAGTAAATTATTTAGTACGAAATTGGCTCGTATTAAGTTTTTTCTATAGTATCTCATATCCCGTTGTGGTTTTAATCGAACAATTTTCAGCCAATCAGAGCAAAAAAAAAAAACACAAAATTTTTTGCAAAAACATCATTTTCAATTCAAGTTTATGATAAGCATAAAGGGTTTATTACAATGAACATACGTATGAGGAAACACGATACGAAAATCAGTCATTTTCTTTAATCTCAGAAAAAATTTTTTCTTCATACGGTACTTTTCATGAAATTTTAATGCAAAAAACCATCAATATTTCTGTGTGAAAATGAAAACAGGTTAAATCAGAGTCGTTCAACAACTCGGATGATGTGAGCGTCAGAGCGTTAATTACTTTCGATATACTAACGTCCATATACCCTCCTAATATGACAATGACTGGACTCCGTCGTTGACATAAGTATATTAATGTAACCCCAGTGACTGCCTTTCAAGTTTAATTTTAATAATAATAAATGCAAAAAGTATGTAAAATTAGTAACCAAAACTGGTGGGAGTATTTATAGGAGCCCCCCCCCAAAATTTTTTATATATGGTTTTTATCTTGATAGATCTTTATGGAGTCACAGTACTGTAATTATTACACAATTTATCGTAGAGTGATTATGCCTATTGGATTTATTCTTCACTTGAGAAATATGAACCTGAACGCAGTCAATATTACTTCTCGAACATGTCAATTACAGCCTACACATATTTACTAATTGCTAGTTAAATAAACGGTAGGTTGTAATTTAATTACAAATATTGTTTATCAGAGAGAGAATAATTATGACTCTCATGTTTCTACGGCGAATCTCTCAGAAGAGCAAAAACAACTATCGTACGGCACTCATCTTCGATAGCACAACATTAGTATCACTTTATGGTTGACTGCTCTCACCTGCGGCACAATTGTATTCCGCTCTGTAAACACGCATTCCCACGCTCTATACCATAACTCTACCATTCTTACAGCGTGGCGCGTACTTTTAGCAAACCCATAATCACGTTTATCGCTAAACATGTTCAACTGCCTTCTCTAGCATTAATTTCAGACCGAATTATAAAGTGTACAACCAGTTGATTCATTCCCGCTTCATTTGTATAAAACACTCATTTAAAACTTATGGAAAGGAAGATTTTTTATTTTTTCACGAAAACTCTTGACAACCCAGTCCCACTACTGTTTAATGAAACCGCAAATGCGACATTCGAACCAATGCTAAACCATGATGTACCGCTTTATGAATTGAAATCGAAGAGGAATATCTAGTGTGTATAATCTTCTTTCTTCGACGGTTTTTAAATCAAGGGAAACTGACTGATTCGCCATAATATACTGCGGTCGTATTCCGGATTTTAATCATTTTTTTTAATTTTATTGAATTTGCGTGGATTTAATTAACATTATTTTTTTTTATTTTAAATTACTGTCAAATAATTGACCCAAAGTGAAGAAAAAAAACATGTTTTTAAAGACGGTACATTATTATGGTTTTTGAAAATTTTTATAGTAAAAATGAAATCTTGAATTTTTCTTCAATTACAGTTTATAACGCCCCCGTTGATGTCCCTTTAGAAGCAGCCTACTTCTCGAGAAATGCCAAACATCGCCAAATTTTTGTCTTTTTCCTCTTTAGACACATTTCAACAGTTAATAAGAAAAATCAAGTAAACCGTAGACTTGATTTTTTATTACTAAATTAAAATTATTTTTTCCGCGAAAATTTTGAAACTGACTCTACATTTTAAAACAACGACAGTTTTTCAAAACCGAATGCAAATGTAAACAAAATCCAATCATAAATTCAAACACTTCGTTAATCAATTAACGAAGCTTTAAATTAACTTTTTTAATAAAAAATAATATTAAATAGCATAAAAATTTCAATAATTCAAAACTTTGAAAACTTTTTGTGCTGTGTCTTTCGTTGAATAGAATTTATAAGCATGAACAGAATTAATAAATCGAAACGTTAAAAAACAATATTTATATTGAAAAATTATATAATTCAAAAACTGTCGTGCTTTTCTATAGACAGTGTATGGACCATACAGTTGTTATTGCCGTTTTGTCTATAAAAAATTCAAAACATTTAACACCCCTTCCATTTTATGGTATGTTGACCATAAAATAATCTATGGAAAATTGGCCGTTTTTGTCTTGATATCATTTTTTTTCTGCGAAAAATGTGAACGAATTAAAATAAGTTTTTCAAAAAATTCATTTACAATGTTCTCTCTTCCAAACAAGAAACATTGCATTCGTGTTAATTCAGTTCGTTTTTCAAACAATTTCGGCAGACTAATTTTCAATAAATTCTTCAATTTTTAAAATATGGAATTCCATTCACAAAAGTGTCACAACTGGTTCGTTTGAAATATTCAATACGCATCATCTTCGTTTAAGATAATCGACTCCGTTTTGGAAACTTGCTGATACAAAGGTTGCCTTTGGATTGTTCATTATCAGAGCTTCGTCGGAACGAGGAAACTCAGAAAAGAAAGGAAACGTGGAAATCCCCATGAAAGAAAAATATCTGCGTTTCAAAACTAAAATTACAAGTTTTATTTTTCGTTAAAATCCATAACGCGCAGATTTTATTTTTGAGAATAAATAAGATCAATATTTTGGGCAAAAATTTATAAATTATACAAGTAACAGGGGGTGCTCGGCGTATAGTTGGATGTTTTTCGCCAAAAAACCCCCCACCTATACGCGACGGCTGGAAATCGTGCTCCTCTAATTTGGTCAATTTTAAAACAATTATCTAGAGTTTATGAGGTTAAAATGAGGCAGAGTAAAGAATTTTGGTAGATTTTTTAACTTGAAGGGTTGCCCGTCCCCGAAGACATATGTATTCCGATGATATATTGTTCACATACCCAAACAGACTTATTTATTCTCTTACTTTTATTAGTGTCAAGAATAAATTCTCAGTATATTAGTCCTATATTTTGTAGACTAAGTCTCCTTCAACTTTGCAAAAAAAATTAAGCCTCTCTAAACTTTGTAGGATACCACACTCTCTTACTACAATAAGTCGAATTACAAATAGTATTTGACCTTTAATGCACACAAAACGGAATAATATCGTTATTTTATCTTTCATTTCCCATGTTGTATTTTTTAATAAACCCAATTTAAGTAAGCTTGTTATAATTTACTATTTTATAAATATCTTGTTAACTGTTGAGCGATTTGTTCATGATTAGTGTTTATATTTTTCTTAGATATATGTCTTCAATAAACCCATCCGTTTGGACATTTTCGCCTCGAAAAATCTATCTCCTCCCAGTGTTAAATTTGCAAATTAGCTCAAAATTTGCAAAGCTAGTTTCCAAACAAATAGAAACTTTACAGGCGTGCGTTTTTTTGCAACGTTCGACCCAAACCCCAAAATATGAATTTTCAAGTCACATGAAAAATTTTCGAGAAAAAAAGTGCTTCGATTTTTTCGAAAGTAGCTCAAAAAAGCCATAGGACACTGATGAGAATAATGCTTATGTCAAGCGCCGATTATTGAAGTTTTAGTGGTCAATTTGAAACAAACGTTATTTTTCAACTTAATCTTTGAAAAAAAACTCGAAAAAATCGAAAAATTTCAAATTTTTTTTGTTGTTATTTGGGTTGTTTTGTCCTTTAAACATTATCACCCGTATCTTGATTTTGGTGCATTTTTATGGTACATCATATAATGCTGCAGAAATTACTTTAGGGAACCCGTGTTGTTTGATTATCCTCTTTAATAATAATATCCCTTTTTGAGTGCGTATTTATACAGTATTCTTTCTTAGTATTGTATAAATTATTTTTATTCAATATTAAATATTTAAATAATACGGAATTTTTAAATAAATCGATTGAATTTCATAAAAAAGATTTCCGAAAATCGTTTAAAATGAACAAGGATAAAAATGAATTATCTCATAAAAATAACATTATGTGCTCTCAGTCTTAGGCAAGTTGCTAACACTAAATCCACCCTTCTCAGACCAACAAAAATTCGTAATATTATTCATTCGATATTAATTTCTATTGGCCTATTAGTTTAGGTCCGAGATTTGTCTGCGAAGACTTGAAAACATGTTTTTAATGCCGAACTTCATTTTGGTCAACCTGAACATGGTTTAAAAAATAAATGCTTATTTTCATTGTTCTCGACGTCCGACCCTCGGAGAATTCTTGGTCGTTGAATAATCTGTGTAGTTTAAAAACGCCCTATCTTTTTCCTTAGGATATCGTTTGAATAAAAATCCCTTCTTTTGCCTATACATACTTTTATTACGTCCGCTACGCCCAGATACAAATATAATTTAATTTTCAAATGCGTAGCTTTTGTCGTGAGTGCTTATACGTTAGTGTTTTTATTTTCGTTGGTTTCCAACTATGACGCTCGCTCCCTTGTATTTATACATTTTTTCGCGTTTATTTGAGACATATATTTATGTTTTAATTCAATTTTAGAAATAAGTTTATTATTGACGTTTTAATTCTTATTAGTGAGCTATAAAAAACTTCTCGAATTCTTCACAGTGTTGATTTGAGCCTTTAGATTTCATCCGTTTTAATTTTTTATAGGAAGTTTTTGTCCTTATTTATTTGTTAAATTTTTTTCGCTCTTTTTGTTTTTTTACTTTTATGTGTTTTCATAAAATTCACATATTTATCTATACATTTAGTAATTTTTAATTTTATCTAGTTACAGTGTGTAAAGTTTCGGTTAGCTGTCAGGACGTGTCATTATAATATATAAAAATACTTGTGTTTCCTTACGAAAAATTAATTATACTTTGTACACTATAATAATAATTTCTAAATTTTTTGATTTTTTGATATCATTGGTCATTATCCTATTTATTTATCCTCGGGTAAATCACTTAAAAACTTATTTCTCCTATTATTTTTTAACAATGCAATAAGTTTTTTAGTTGTTACCCGGGTGCTTATGATAATTGTGATTATTGTTATTTTATGGCAGTTCTTTTTTACGTGGAATAACTGTACTTTTTCTGCGTGGATTATTACTTATATTTTAAACGTTTCTCGTGACTAAAATAACACGTTATTAAATGTTTTTTTTTGTATACTCATAGTTAAAATAATTGTTATTAATTTATTACAGTGATATAAAAATAAATTATCTGAATGCTTTATTTATAATCATCGTATACATGCCCGGACAATTAACACATTCGAAAGATGCGGTTAATCTATAAATAATTGCGTGTGAAATCTAGTTCGCCCCCGATTTTTGCAGGATCCTGTAAAACTTTTATTTCTGCCATTTTATACAATTTTTATTATTTTTGATATACATTTATAAATAAATGTTTTTATAAATTCACCTTCTTGCTGTAATATTAAAGTTTTCTATCATTCTCTCTGTTTTTATTAGCAATGTTATCCTTCTATTGGTTCTTGGAATATTGATCATATTAACTTTTTCTTGTATTTCTACTTCTTCAATTTTTTTGGATGCTCAAATGTCCTTTTAATTCTTCCAGTGTCATTATCTTGTAGAGATTGTCATACTTAATTTTTTCTGTTTTTTTATAGAATGCTCCATCGATGATGTGGCTCTATACAAGTATTACACTTTTTTTGGCGCCATATGTCTTGCCATTGCTCAAAAAAATGATTATTATAATATTCTCGAATCCAGTCACCATACATATCTTTAATTCCATCTGAAAATCAAAGAAATTAATCTATGTCTGAAAAATGCTCTCAGGCCTGCAATGTGCTTATAATAATAATATTGCGATATCGTAATCATTTTTTATTTTCCTTGGTGTAAAAATCGTAAATTCTTTTGAATAATAGAAATGGCTCAGATAATGTTGCATTTCATATTTTTAAGTTATTCTCATTTCCCTGTTTAGTACCAATATATATGGATCCATATGCATAATTATGATTTATTTATATGTTTTGGAGAGATATAATTGGTGAATTAAATTCAAAATTTCTCTTTTATATTTTATTGCATCGTTTCTGGTTTCTATCTATTCTCAAGATTATTCGTGCTTTTTTACAGGATAGATTACAAATTTTAAAATCTTGTCTTGTTTTTCCGGTAATTGACCGTACCTTGAGGTGTGAATTTTCTTTTATTAACTTTTTTTGACTACTGATAACTTTTGGGGGTACACCGCGTAGTCATTTTATATTTAAATTTTGTGAAATAAATCTCTGAAATTTTAACCGTTGAATTATACCTCGTGTTTAAATTTTTATTTTACTAGCCGTACACAAATTTTATTTATTCTAAAATATTAATACTCCTATTATTTTTGTTTTTAAGATTATTTAAATATTTTAACATTTTTTGCTGTAATTAAAATTTTTTATAATAAATGAGTTATACTTGTTGATAAATATACTCTCGAATAATTGCTTTCAACAATATTGTTTTTTTAAATGTCTGGGAAACGTTTGTCTTTTTTGGTGGCTATATTAAACTCCCTCATGAACGCCAAGGATTTTAATCAATCTGTTAAATAATGTTTGATATCATGCGGTGGTTCCCGGTTCGGTTTCTAATTAATCTCGTCTAATAATTATATATGTAAGTGAAAAAAACTATTATTACTTATTAAATACAAGATTGTTTATAGGATAACATTGAATTTAATAAGTCACTCCCCCCCTCTGGAGCAAAAACCGTTGTATGTTATCAAGTGAAACGGTTTTTTTGCATTGTGTAAAGTCCAGATAAAATAATTTTAACCTGAAAATTTTTTTCTTAGGTTTGCTTTACTACTAATGCCAATAAATCCGTTTCTTGATTTCTCTACTTATCGTGTTTTGGCTCTAAGAGGGGGTGGTTTGACTCTAAAAGTAAGTTACTTGATTAATTTATTTTTTAGATATAAATAAGTGTTTTTTCATTTTATCTGAAATAAATCTTGGTAGCTTTTTTTTTAAGGAACCCACTCCTTTCAGTTCTTAATAACTCGAAAGTTCTATAACAAAGAATATAGACAATACTGGTTTTCTGTTATGGTGTGTAGACCAAGTAATAATTTGTGTATTGGTATTTTTATTTTAATTATTAAAATAATTTTTTTTTTCTGTGTCAACTCGGTGTAATAGGGCTCTCATAACCGTGTAGTAAATCTGGTATTCTACATAATCAATCACAATAAAACTTTTGAATATTATTTTCTCTGAGATGTTTTTTCGGACTATATTAAAAACCTTTTATATTTTGTTATATAATAATTTGAAAAAGCTGATGTATCAATTTGAACCCCTTATGTTTTTGGTGTCAATTATCTCAACAATATATTATTGCTCATGAATAATTTTATCTTATAAAAACAATTCCTAGAATCAAGTATATTGCTCATTATTATAAATACCCACATTTATTATAAATATTTCAGAAAAATGTGTATATTTTTGACCCCCCTATGTGGGTTATTTTGTGTTTGTGATTCTGTAGAATACCGCGTTTTTTTTGAGCGCCTCAATTTACGGTTGTAATAAGCTCGTTTTTTGACCGAAAAACAAATTTTTTCATGTCTACAAATTTCATTGGCTATACACCATACATGAATACCGCTTGTCTCTATATTGTCTGTGTTATGAACTTTCGACTGTTATTAATACTGACAAGGTGTGTTTCTCCTTTAAAAAAAAAAGCTACCTAAGTGAATTTATGTAGCATTTCTGTTTTATAGTGTTAAATTATTTTTTCATTGTAGAAAATGAATATTTCTTTATATTAAAACCTATGTCCTGTAAGTTCAATCAAATTCTTGTAGATGGCTTTTTATGATATGTTTCCTTGTTTTTTTCTTAATAATCTTGCATCATGTTTGTGTTGGTGAAGATAACTCGCTAAATTTTGAAAATTATTTGTTCTGCTGACGTTACCTAGTTCTCGATGATCGAATAAACTCAACTCCTATTTTTGCTCTCCCTTAACTCAAAATTATTATTCTCTCAAATATCCAATATTTATTAATATCTTGGACGATTTATTTTATTTTAAAGTATAACTCTGTACCTTTTGTTAATTGTAAAATTATGATCTTTTGGCTCTGTCCTTAGAGAATTAAATAGCTTAATAATCTTCTCTCGAATATATTCAAATATTATACTGACTACTAATTCTTGAGCTACAGTCTTCGAGAAATTGTAAATAAATAACTTTTAGTTGGATTTTATTAGCAGCGTGACAGTATCTCTCAAGATAAAAGTACCAACTTTCTCTTCATGCTTTTATTCTGGCTCGCTTAATTTGGTCATTTATCTCTGAAATATCTCTGTTCGCTGTCTCAAAAAGTTACCTTATACAATGCACTCTAATAGTTTTTTTATAATTTCTCGACTTATAGCTCAAATATCTAAACCCACGGCGTTTCAGTATCCAATTCGGGATGATAAAAGAAATCTGTTGTATTTGAGGCGTGTATATTTATTATAATATACTCAGGTGTAGGTATTATTTAAATATTTTATTATTCTCTGTGTGTTTCAACTTTTTAAATTTATTGTAATTATCATTATTTTGAAAAATGGTTAAAAAAAAAATAATTATTTACCTAAATCCGTAAATTTCAAATCCTGCGCCATTTCTCTGTTTAAATGAGCGTCAATCCGTAGTCCCCCAAAATAATCTGTTTTCCATTTTCTGCATACTTTCCATCCTCATCAATTTCCAATCTTTCTCTGATGATTATTTGTTTACTATATCAATAAGATAAATTCATGATTTCGGTTCGAGTGATCGCCTCTGGCATCTATCTATCACCTGTTCTGTGCTCCCTTTGTCGTATTATCTTTTGTCATGACATCATGAAAAAACTTGCTTTTTTAATGACTCTTTTTGATTGTATTTGACTTTATCGAAAATTTACAGATTCGGAAACCAATCTTAATGATTTATCTCATTCAGTATTATTTCATTTAATGGCGTACCCGACGGTTATAAAGCTTGTGTGTTTGTCGAAGCGTGCGACTGCTGTATGAACAATCAATCACTGCATCAGACTTTGTTACTATATTTAATAAAAACCATCCTCGTCTATATCTCTAGTTTTGGTGTATATACTTTTAATAAATCTCTGGAATTTTATGAATTCTACTCTATTTATTGAATTTTAAAAATGGATTTATCAAAATATTCAAAATACTCCCTGTTAGTTACTATATTAGTTAAGAAATTTTTATTACTTCATAAACACGTTTCACACTTATTTAATTGTTTATTTTAACTCCCTGAAAGATTTTAAATAAACATTATTTTAAAAACTTTTAGAAATTTTCGAAAAAATTTTGTTAAAATTAATAAAATTTGCTACGTCTGCACAAAAATATCTCACTCACCATTGTTTGTTATATTATGATTTTATTTTCTGTTATCAATATATTGATAATTATACCTTTCATAAAACATACTTTTATAACCTGATATTTTATTTTGATATCCGTCTCTCTCACTATTTTTCCTTATGAAGCGGCTCATAAGTTTTTTGAGTTCTAGTGCATTATAAATTCGAAAAATAAAAATTTTCAAATTTTTTTTCATAAAATTGTATCTTTTTATTAATAGTCTCTTTTATCAGTGGTCACTAATAGCGTATTTCAAATTATAGTAATAAAAATATGATTTCTCTGCCTATGCTTATTTGATTAAATTAAAAATTATGTTTTATCAATTGCTTTTATGTAATCTAATAGATTATTTCAATAGCTCTGTAGAATTATATTTTGCGTATGTGGAAACTTTTTTTCAATCATGACATAATAACTTTCGTGATAATCAAACCTGAGAATATTTCTATGCTTTTTTTTCCGGATCATGATATTCAAATGTTTGTTGTCTAAATTCCTCTATTGCGGTACTGCAGTCTGTATTACCTGATCACAGTTTACTCACATATAGTTTGAATATGTGCGTATTTGTCAATAGATTGCTTATCTCTAAAGCAAATAATTTTTATCTAAAAAGTTCTTAGAAGGAATTTTAGGTTCTTTGTATACCGAATTTTTTTGCCGTGTAGGTTATGAAAGACAAACAATAACCTACGTTTTATTCTTTCCGAAATAAGTTCTACTAAATCCTGGTTATATATTTGGCTCTCGTCGTTTCCGAAAATAAGATAACTAAAATACTTTTTTTCTTTTATTATTTTGAATAGAGAAGGATGACTCGAAAGTTTACTATGTAAGTTAATCTAGCATTTTGTTTTTTATTATCATATGTGTAATTGTTTCAAAACCTTTTAAATTCCTTTCTGACACCTCATAAGATACTTTTGAGTACGTTCGAAATAATAACAAATTAGGATATTCTGTTAATAGTATTTTATTCCAAAAATTAAAAATATGTTTTCTTTCTTTAAATCGTCTCTGATGATTTCAAACTTCGTGAAAAATATACTTTCTAGTTTACATAGAGCTCTTTGAAAAATACCACTAATAATTTCAAATTATCTGATTATGTGTATACACTTTGAAAAATTTTTTTTGAGATCATTTCTTATTAGAACTCCAAATGTGTTTTAATGTATTTTTTTTCAAAATCTTTTTTTTTTCTTCTTTTTAAATCGCCTTGTCTTTTGATTTTTCAAACTCCAAAAATAGTCACTTTCTAGTTTAGGGTAGAGCTTTGAACAATACCACCAATTTTGAAGTTCATAAATGTTGAATATTACTTTATTACAGTTTTGAAAACATTTTGAGTCACTCTAATAAATTGGTGTTCTAAATGAGCGAATATATTCTCGTTCGGGTACCCTCTTAAAGGTTATATTTATGAAGGGAAATTTAATATCTCGAACCTGGATGTCTAGTAAAAAAATATCGTCTACTTTTTTTCAGAAATTAAAATAGGTTTTGTTAAAGTTCAATATTTTCAGCTCCTGGTGTTAGCCTATATCTGTCTTACCGTTACATTCTAGTAGTAAAGACCTTTTATTAGAACAGTAAATTTAGCCTTTTTTTAATAGGACGCGAATGAGTCTCTAACTTTTCGCGCAATTTTTCTTCAATCTTAAACTTCAAAAATTAAAATTAAGCGTTTTTTAGTATTAAAATAGATTCTTGTTATAATAAAGTCGCAATAGAACTTTCAATTTTTATAAATTTATTTTGAAGATAAATAGGTGTTATAAAGTTGTGTTAAGCATACCTACACGTTCTTTTTAAAACTTTCCTCTTACTTGTATAATATTGGTAAAAAAAATCAAATACCCTTATTTTTCTTACTTTATCGAATCAAATCATTCATTAAAATTCAATAAATAAAAAAAAGTATTGAATAAACAATAAAAATATATCAGCTCATGTCTATTTTATCTAACAACTTATTTTCAATTATCTAGACTCTTCTCAATAAGAATGATTTGCTTAGGTTAGTCTTTTTTAATATGAACTTGACATTCGGCATCATAGTGTCAGTACCTCATATGATCTATTGAATGACTTTGTATCAACAATACGGTTTTTTTGCACCGTGTATAGCCACTAAATGTGTGATATGTGGGATAATTTTTTTGTTTTATTCTCAAGTTCATACTCCCGCTTAATTTCATGTTTTATAACCGATAGTTCTAGGGTTTCGAATCTCAGTGAGCCTATTGTTTTTTGTAGATTTTCATCGAATTTGTATATTTTTCTTGATAATTTATTTCTCGTAATTATGTTTTATAAACGTTTATTTGCCTATTTAACTCACTCAGAATACGATCCTAAGGAAAACTAATTTTTATTATGATTTATTTATTGTGAAATAAAAATCATAATAAATCCTAGGTTTTCTCTTCTAAAAAACACTGTTCTTGGAAAATAACATAATGTTTCCTTAATTATAACAAAATGTTGTCGCTACATGTGCTCGATAAAAACGTTTTTTTTGAATATATATATGTTATCCGAGCTCTTGATGCCGAATGTCCGATGTCCTCCTTTAAAAAATGTACCTTATAGACGATGTATTCTCGCTCATAAAAAAAATGTTTTGGCCTGAAAATCTGATATTAGACTAATCCTACACTCCAAAAAAACCGATTGTGGTCTCGGCTGTCTTTTCAATCATCCGGTTCTTTCCCTACAAGAGAGGCGGTCCAAGTCTGAAACGGAGGTACCATTTTCTCCTTAATACATATCCAATCAATTTCATTCATGTGTCCAAATGAGGCGTGATTCTTATATGAGCAAAATATTTGTGGTGGTTTTTTGTCTGACGTTATAAAAATACAGTAGATAACCTTCATAAAAAGTGTGTTATTTTGGCCGGTTTGTACCATTAATTTCGAAAACCGGCTTTCAAATGTGTTTAAACTATGCCTCATTCTCGATTCTCATACTAATTGCGATATCAATAATTTGTGCGACTACATTTTCATTCATGTTCATCAAAAAATTTTTACATGTCATCAATAACCCTAAAATTTGGAAAATCAGTAATTTTAATGCTATTAATTTTTATACCATTCATGTACTAATTTTTTTGATGACATGAATGATAAAATGTAGTCCACAAATTATTGTTCGGCAATTTATGAGAAAATTCGATTAATGTAGCATAGTTTAATAATAAATTTCGAGGATAAGCTCGGTTTTCGAATAAATGGTACTCAAACCTGGCAAAATATCACTATTTCTGAGGTTATTTCTACTCTGTATTTTATAAAGTTCAGACAAAAAACCACCACTAAATTTTTGCTCATTTGGAATCTCGTGCTTACATATTTGACTACATGAATTGAAGTTGATTCTGGATATTAATGAATAGAAAAATTTCTTCTGGTACTCCTTTCGACTTTTTCCGCCCTCTTGTGGGAGATCCGTATGATTTTGATAAATAACGACTCATTGATTACTCATCACACTAATCGTTTATTTTTTTGGGGTGTGTTATGTACTTATATTTCAGATTTTCAGGCCAACTTTTTTGCGGTCATCCCCTTAATGGGGTGTCGGGCCAATTCTGACCTTTTTAAACTGCTGCTCAAGAATAAACCGTGGATAGCTTAAGAATAAGTTAGTTATTTCATTATACTTTGTATGCAAAGACCAAGGTTTGAATGAATCTTTGGATTTAAAAAAAATATTTTCCTATTTTGAATGGACGTAAAAATTGAAAAAATTCATCACTGAAATAAAACTGTGTCCGATTTATAACCATCTTCTCTGTGCAAAATAAACATAATTCTTTATATGGAATTATTATTATCATTCAACCTTCCTAGGTTTCGAAAAAATCTCATTATTAATATCACAATTTTGAAAATTTTCTCAATCTCTATAAAAATTTTGAATTTCAAAAGTTTCTTTGAATTTTTTTACCATTGATAGAAACTTCTAGTTTAATTTTGTTTCGTTATGTTTTTTAACAAGGTAAAAAATATTTTCCCCGTGATTTGATGTTTGGAGACAGTTTAAATGAGGTTCAAAATCAAAAATTCTCAAGAGATTGGTTAACCCATTAAAATTTCTCCGTGGTCGACTTACTCCTAAAAGATTTTATTTTTTCAAATTTATTACATCGAAAGCCTAAAAGTCGCCTCGACCACCCCTCCTTAAGTTACCCTGGGGTCCCCATTAGCCAAGACATAGTTCCAGATATATTATTCTCAAGTTGTTGTATTTAAAATACATATTTAGCAAATACGCCTTGGTGTTTTGTTGACTTTTGGTTTATATTTTTTTGACCCCCTTAAATTTAAATTACGATACATTTATAATTTTGTTTTAATATTAATACAGCCCATTTTCGAAATACATGATATGTGAAAAACGATAATATACTAATATTCAATGTAAACCTATGTCTGTTAAAACTTTGAGCTTGATAATTTGAAACGTGGATCCGCTGCTATTCTATAAAAATGTATCATATTCATGCTCTAATTTGAAAATTTTTTACATAAATTTTAAAATTATTTTTTTTTAAATGATCTTCTAAGAAAAATATAGGTTTGCACCAAAATCATTTTTTGTCTCAAAATAAGACTAATTACCCTTAATAATGTGCTTGTGATTAATGCGCACAGCTTGCGTGGGCGGCCCAATCACTTACAATGGGTAGTGTCAACTGTAGGTTTTTTGTCTAAGCTGGACACTATTGCGAATCCGTTTTTGTCCGCTTAGACTCCACACTTTTTGTGTGTTCAGAAAAATGCGTACGTTTTTGTCCGCTTTAGAACTCAAAACTAATATGTTCCGGTCCATGTTAATTTAATTTAGTATAGTAGAACTTTATTTCATTTAAAAAAGTTTTTTTCTGAATATGATTAAAATGCCTTTATGGAAAGCGTTACTAATTTGCCTTGTCTTCAACATCCTAAATGATTTTATAATCACTTTTCAGAAAAAATAACCGCGTTAGGTATTATCACATGTCGTAATAAAATTATTCGTAAATACCTGCTCTTATATAATATTATTTTAATTGAGCATAAAGTTAAAATCTGTGCTAAAATATGTAACCAATCTGACATTGGCAAATGACAATTTTTCCTAGGAATCGACTGTGGACGGTCTCTTTAAGCCATAGTTTAATACATACGATGTTAGAATATATGTTTTAATTAATTTGTACTCGGATATTTTAAAATTTCTTGACTCATATATGAATTTCTAAAAAATTTTGTTATTTATTTTGAAGCTATATAATAATTGAAAAATTTCGATAAATGTTTTGTAGAATTCATGATTAAATATCGCACCATTAGAGTTCTTGTATTACTTTTCAAATATGTAATTTCACAAGTTTTTTTTGTGATAACCCTGTTTAATCAATATATTTTATATCCTACTTTTTTTGGTATTTCTCTAAATTTGGTAATATCTAGCTGTATCTTGAAATATCTATTAGTATATTAACCAGGTCTAAATTCAGTTTGTATGAAATTGTTCATTAACCATCTTTTGTAAAAAATATATTTGTTTCTACTCTAAATGCTTATATACTTGTTTCATTTCTTTTCTGTTCTTTATAACATAAAAAAGTTGCTTCATAATTATGAACGCGGTTTAAATGATAAGCATAATATAATGAGTCAAACATACTTTTTTTTTACTATATAATTCCACCCATTTTCATGACGTTTTGAGATTATTGTTTTGTGATGAACCCAAGGTATTATGAATCATAGAACAATGACTTAACAATAATTAAATCGCAATACTCCTACTTTTCTTATAACTGTTGGTTTCAAAGTCTAGCCTAGAAAACTGTGGCTCTAGGTGCCTTATTAGAGGCTGGCTGAAAAAATTTTGATATAATTTGTTATCGGACACTTTTTCAAAATTTTTGATTGCTTTTGTCGTTTTTATTGCAGTCCAAGATCAAACAAGAAAAATCTCATCTATTATTTCTTATTTCAATTTTTAGAAGTTTTTTTATTGATCTTAATGGGTTTTAATCCCTCGTCCCTTAAATTGATCATATCTCGATAAATATTTTAAGTCCAAACACTCGCTCGTCAAGGTTATTTATTCAGGATTAGGACAGTTGTAAACTAAGCCTTTCATCTTGTCGTGTTAAACATTGGGTGTCAATATGTTTTTGTCATTGCATACACTCCAGACACATTAAGCGATAACAGGAGATCCTGCAGTCAATAATCTCGGAAAATATTCTATCTTCTCCCAATCTTCTTTAGTTTGAAATAAACCTTATAATGTTTAATATACCTGTATAATTTAGTACTTTACAAAGCTTCTGAGGAGCGCTTTTATTGTCGTATATAGTGTCCTTATAAATTTTTTCTAGAATATGCTGTGATAATATGCACCGTTTTTTGGACTTTGTTCATCTCGTGAAAATCTATTCCTTCCTAGGTTAAATTTCAAATTTCCTCTCACATGTTGCAAACGGTAGCTCTCGATATAACATAAACTTGTTGAGAGCTCGTTTTTTCAATTTCTCGACGCTCTAACTCAAAAATAATTGAATTTTTGAATTGGTTCGTGTGAAAAATTCTAAAAAAAAATGTGCATTTCGATTTTTTTGATAGTAGGTTCTAAAGAAAGCTGTGGAAAATAACAATGAAGAGAAAGTGGCTTACGTCGAAATCCCAATATTTTGTATAGTTTTAGGGGTCAATCACTTGACACATAAGGTTATTTTTTAACATAATTTCTGAGAAATAATACTTAGTAAAAAAATCTCTCGAAAAAATACTCGCAAAAATATTTTCTCGAAATTTTTTTGTGTTCAGTTGGGTTGTTTTTTATGCGTTCATAAACATAAACAATTGATTTTGGTGCATTTTTATTACATTATTTTAACTTCAAAAATTTAGGAACCGGTGTATACCCTAAGGGGGTTATGCCGTCATACCGTAGGCCTTACGGTATTGCTGACTCTCTGATATTTTGACATATGTTATCGATTGATAATATACTGTATAATACTAAGAGCTTCATGATAAATAAACACCTGAAATATACTTTATTTGGAGATCTATCCTTCATCTTACTGAAAATTAGTACTCATATATGGTTTTGACACTTCTACACAATTAGTTATACAGTATGTTACAAGATGACCCCGTCAAAACTGCAAAATATATTCTCCTCCAGTACGTATATATCTATTGAGCTCTAATATTTTTCACAGTTTCAAGTACGGTTAGTTTTGATTCAATCTGTTTATGATAGTGCTTTCTTGTTTGATCCTGGCATACTGAACTCAATTATTCTAGAACGTGCCAAATAACTGTACGCGACGATTTTTCAAAATTTCAGACTTCAAAATCTATCTCCTCCAAGGATATATTTACAAAATTGCTCAAATTTTTATCAAGTATCCCCCAGAACATTTGTAAGAGCTTATGACGAGCTTTTTTGGAATTTCCAGCTAAAACTCGAAATATGATTTTTTTATGAAAATTTCCGAAAAAAAAGTGCTTCGATTTTTTCGAAAGTAGGCTCAAAAGAAACCAAGTGAAACACTGATGAGAAAGTTGCCTTACGTCAAGACGATATTTTGAAGTTTTAGTTGTCAAATTTGAGCAAGCGTTACTTTTTAACTTCATTTTTTAAAAAATACTTAAAAAAAATTCGAAATTTTTTGATGATTGGGTTCGTAGTAGACTTAATTATCACCCCGTATCAATTTGAAGCATTTTAAATGCCTCTAAGGCCTTTATTAAATCAGAGTCGCATATCCCCTTAAACCAAATCGAAATTCCACAATCTACAAATTTTCTTTTAAAAATTAAATGGCACCATAGGATTCCTCGGGTCTATTCACTACGATGACTAAGTTTAAATGTTAAAATAAACAAAAATGGAGCCTAGAAATGTGCTCAAAAACCCATTCACAAGCCCTTCGAGTTTATATTTGAAGTTCAAAAATTTAACTACTGTGATTTTTGGCCAAGCGGACAGAATTTTAAATCCCGTTTTGTCCGCTACATCTTTATTATCATTCAATTTATAGTAAAATTCCCGTTTTGTCCGCTTAGACTAAAGATTTTTCGGATTTAAAAAAAATGCGTAGGTTTTGCCCGTTTTGTCCGCTTGGCCAAAAACCACAGTAGTTTTAATTGATATATTGCCGTATAATACGGTCCGTATTATATCTTTTAGTTTCAACGTATGACAGCCTGATATCTATCGTGTAAACACTAACTTTAGTTACTAAGCTTTAGGGCTTAGAAAAGTCGATAAATGAAAGTTCAAAGTCGACGAATGAAAGTTCAAATTGATCCAATAAAACAAAGTATAAAACTTAAGGATATATGGTATATCATATACCGTATATCTTTTATGGTTCTGCAAATTGCTTAATATGGTAGATGAAATACAGTGGGTGACTAGTGAAAGCAACCTAGTTAAATTTCATCTTGTTTAGATAGAAAAATTCTGCATGTCAATACTTAAATCACCCCCCTTTTGGCTAAAGCTGTATAAGTGGTTCAACTTGTCACCCACTGTATGTAACATTGAGAGATCCCAAGGATCCGATAGCTTTTTACCCAAAAAATCGAACACGAAAATTCTCATTTTTTTTTAATGCTTGGGTTTTTATCGGACAATTACGCAGTTTCGGACGATTGACGCACCCCATGTGCAAGATATTTCGGAGAAACATGGCCTTATTCGGGTACTTTTTCAGTGGAACCGCACTTGACACACCTTTTTGGGATCCTAAAAAATGAGTGATAATCGGACCATTTAACACGAAAAAGCCTCATTTTTTAAATGCGAGGGTTATATCGAGCAATTACGCAGTTTCGGACGATTTAAGCAACCCCTGTACAAAGTATTTCTGAGAAACATGGCCTTATTTGGATACTTTTTCGGTGGGACCGCACTTGACACACCTTTTTAGTATCATAAAAAATGAGTGAAATTGAACTGTTATCGATAATACCACTTTAATTTTTGGACCAAATTTTAACATTCAATAATAGCCCTCGTAAAAGTCCAACACTATTTTTTTTTTTTAAATATATTTTAAAGTTCATTTCTCTCTTAAAAATCTTCTCAGTTATTTTCTCTTGCCAAAAAATATGAATTTTTTTTTATCATTTTTCTCTAAAATTTGATGATAGGTTCTAGTCTAGTTGAAGATAGATTTAAAAGTGGAATAAAATTGAAATATTAAATTGGAGATTATATTTCAACATTCTCATTCGCCGAAAAATCCATCGAAGAAACAACCAATCAAATCAATGGAAGAAAACTATCAAAAAATAGTTTTATTTATCTAAAGTTTAAATTCTAACAAACAACTTTTATTTTTATTCGCTATGGAAAGATAGAGTTTTCACATCGTGTCGAATTTATTACTCAAATTCTGGTAATGAAAGAAAACAGAAATAATTTGAAAGATCGAGAAGTTGACACTAAAATACAGACGATTTGAAATAAGGAATTTCAAAACTCAAAAATGGGTATCGATGTTTTTAAGCTAT
>SCLH01000027.1:282916-295370 GCA_004367855.1 Oikopleura vanhoeffeni
TCAGAATTTTTTGGTGCCCTAATATAAATAGTTTGTCTGCAAAAAATGATCAATCTGAAAAATAAAAAAATTGAAAAAAATCTGAAACTCAGGTTTCGTTGTAGCCTATTACTTTAGTGAATACACTGTAGTTTTAGGCTATAACGAAACCTGAGTTTCAGGTTTTTTAAATTTTTTTATTTTTCAGATTGATCAGTTTCTGCAGACAAACTATTTATATTGATGCACCAAAAAATTCTGAAAATTAGTTAACTCCCAGAAGTCCAATTTGGTTTTTAATGGATAATCTCGTTCGAATTGAACTCCTGGGAGTAAAATAATTTTCAAAATTTTTTGGTGCTCTAATAATTAGTTGGTTAATTTGAGTTCAAACTTCTGTTTAATAATTCGTAAAATTTTTGAAAACATTTAAAGCATTATGGAAATTTTAAGCATTTTTCGTCAAAAATTATTTCTGATTAATTTTTTGAAATCTGTGAATAAAATCGAAAAAATAGCTACTTTACTTTTTTCATGCATGTATATATATTTTCTGACTGCTGTTTGAAAAATCATGTAATATTTATTTGTCATTTTGTTGTCGAATTTTTAAAAATATTATGAAAATTTTCCGCAAATCAAGTCCAAAAATTTTAATTGTTGGTTTTTTTCTAACAAAATAAAGTCAAATCACATGTGAAATTTTATAGTATCTATTTGATTTCCGTATTTCAATCGATGAAAAGGCCAAGCGAATATTGTTTCTGAACCACTGATGAAATTTACAACACTTGCTTGTGACACTGGTTTGTGCCATTTGGCACGCAATTTATGAAAATTTTATTTTTTCAAAAAATCAATAAAAAATTGCGAGTGTAATAGGCAACTTAACCGTACCGACATTTTGCACAGCCCGAAAAAATTTTTTGAGCGTGAATAAAAAAGTTGATAACGAAACTGCAAACTTTATTTTTTTCTAGTTGTGGTGGCCTGATTTAGTAATTAAAATTATATAAATTATATAATTTAATTTCATATGATTTCTACGTTCAAATCGAAATTACAATTTCTTAAACCAAGACGAAAAAACGAAACTTAGACATCGAAAGAAATACTTATGTCTTATGAGTCAATATATTAAATTTTGCGTGGTGAACGAGTCGGCTTACCAATTAGCAAGTCTCGTAAAATTTTTTTTATATTTTTGAAAAGAGGGCTAAAGACATTTCGCGAAAAACGTAATTTTCTTCAAAAAGTATGATTCAGACGTCTAACTAAGAGCGAAGAACAAAACGAGGACATATTTGATAAGTTGAAAGTAGCTTTTCCAATATTCAAATATGTTTAATGATTTTAATATCATATAAAAAAATAATGTGGCTAACTACGCGAAAAGCTTATTTTAAGTGCGCCAATTTGAGAGTTTTTTTCATGTTGATTTGAACACAAACTGTAAAAACTTGATGGACAGAATAAAGGCATTTTTAATAATGCCTCGTATAATTCTCATTAATTTGTGGAATTTGAAAAGTTTGATTTCGAGCCTCAAATTTTTTAAAAATCAATAACTCGCGCAGCAAGATAACGTTATGACATACGGCGGCATTTCGAGCATTCTCATAAAAAACGAAAAAAATTAATAAAAAATTTCAACCTAAATCAAGCCAGTTTTGATTTAGTTGAGTCGTGCAACAATTAAGTTCTGATCAACTTCAAAATATAAATTCTTTCAAAAATCCATAATTTTTATTTCGAAGCCGATTTTAAATCGAATTTTAAATCGACCTCATCTAAATCAAACCTGTGTAATTTGGGTTTCAAAATTTTTTTTTTTATTAATTTATCCTTCTTGTTTTTCATGAGAGCGTCTAATGCCCTTATGTGATAATGCATTTCTTTGTGAGCAAGATAACGTTATGAAATACGGCGATTTCAACCGCTTTCAATTAAAAAACAGAGAAAAAATTACAAAAAAATTTGAAACCCAAATCATGCAAGTTGTGATTTTAGTTGAGTCCGATGCAAATTAAGACTTCTGAAATCAGCCCTTCAATAATAATAAAATGTTCAAATCCATAATTTTCTATTTCTCAAGTCTAATTTATAAAATCATTTTAATCGATCCTCATCCAAATCCACAACTTGTTAATGTGTTTCAAATTTGTTTTAATTTTCTTCTTGGTCTTTTTCAATGAGAGCGGCTGCAAATCGCCCTGATGTGTATGCATTTCTTGCATAGCAGATAAACCTTATTGACATACGCGCATTTCAACCCTTCTCATAAAAAAAACAGAGAAAAAATATAAAAAAAATTTTGAAACCCAAATCAAGCCAAGTTTTATTTAGCTGAGTCGATGCACATTAGTTCTAATCGACCTTCAACATATAAATGTTTTTCAAAAATCCTTAACTTTTACTTTGAAGCTCGATTTTAACAATCCATTTTAAATCACTCTCTAAATCAAACCTTGTTTCTAATTTGTTCAAATTTTTTCTTAATTTTTCCTTGTCTTTTCATGAGAAGCGTCTGAAAGCCCTTATGGATAAGCATTTCTTGCTGTAGCAAGGATAACTTATGACGTACGGCGCATTTCAGACGCTTCTCATAAAAAAAAAGAGAAAAAATTAAAAAAATTTTTGACCAATCAAGCCATGTTTATTTAGTGAGGTCGATGCTAAAAATTCAGATTTGAAGCACCTTCAATCCTTAACTTTTTCAAATCCATAATTTTGTATTTCGAAGCCCCGATTTTAAAATCAAATTCTTAAATCGACCTCATCTAAATCAAACCTTGTTTCATTTGCGTTTCAAATTTTTTTTAATTTTCTTCTTGGTTTTATCATGAAGAAGCTCTGAAATCGCAACCCTTATGTCGATATGCATTCTTGCTGAGCAAGATAACGTTATCTGACTACGGGCGCATTTCAGACGTTTAAAAAAAACAGAGAAATATAATAAAAAAAATTTTAAACCCAATCAAGCCAGTTTTGATTTAGTTTGAGTCGATGCAAAAATTATAAATTCGTGAAATCAACTTCTAAAATATATTTCTTCAAATCCGATAATTTTTATTTCGAAGGTCTATGTTAAAATCAAATTTTAAATCACTCATCTTAAATCAAACCTTGTTAATTTGGGTTCAAAATTTTTTTTCATTTTCTTCTTCGGTTTTTCATGGAGAAGGTCTGAAATGCGCGCTTATTTGAAATGCATTTCTTGCTGAGCAGAATAAGTTCTATGACATACGGCGCTTTCAGACGCTTCTCATAACAAAAACAGAGAAAAATTAAAAAAAATTTTGAAACCCAATCAGCCAAGTTTTTTAGTTGCGGGTCATGCAAATTAGATTTGAATCAGACTTCCAATATTAATTTTCAATAATCCATAATTTTATTTCGAAGCCGATTTTAAATCAAATTTTAAATCGAACCTCTCTAATCAAACCTTGGTTTAATTTGGGTTTAAAATTTTTTTAATTTTTTCTTTGTTTTCATGAGAAGCGTCTGTAAATTCGCCCCTTTATGTATATGCATTTCTTGCCTGAGCAAGATAAACGTTATGACTTTACGGGCGCATTTCAGACGCTTCTCATAAAACAAACAGAAGAAAAAATTAAAGAAATTTTGAACCCCAAATCAACAGTTTTGATTTAGTTGAGGTCGATGCAATTAAGATCTGAATCAGACCTTCAAATATAATTTTTCAAAATCCATATTTTTATTTCGAGTCTTAATTATTAAAATCAAATTTTAACATCGACTCATCTAAATCACACTGTTAATTTGGTTTCAAATTTTTGTTTATTTTCTTCTTGTTTATGAGAAGCGTCGAAATGCGCCCCTATGTGCTAATGCATTTTTTGTGAGCAGTAATAACGTTATGACATAACGCGATTCAGACGCTTCTAAATAAAAACAGAAAAAAAATTAAAAAAAAATTGAAACCAAATAAGCCAAAGCGTTTGATTAGTGAGGTCATGCAACAATTTAGATTCTGAAATACAGACCTTCAACAATATCAAATTTTTCAACAATCCATATTTTTATTTCGAAGGCTCCATTTTAAAATCGAAATTTTATCGACCTCATCTAAATCACAACCTTTGGTTTACTTTGGTTTCAAAATTTTTTTTAATTTTGTTTTATGAAAGCGTCTGAAATGCCCTTATGTGATAATGGCATTTCTGCTGAGCAGAATACGTTATGACTTACGGCGCAATTCAGACGCTCTCTAATAAAAAACAGAAAAAATAGAAAAAAAATTGAACCAATCAAGCCAAGGTTGATTTAGTTGGTCGATGCAAATTAGATTCTGAAATCAGGACCTTCGAATAGATTATGATTTTGAAAATTATATTTTGAAGTCTGATTTCAGATCTTAATTTGCTCGACCTCAACTAATCTAAATCTTTGCTTGATTTGGGTTTGAAATTTTTTTAATTTTCAACGCCTCGTATGTTATAACCGTTATTCTTGCTCAGGCAAGACTTTAATCGTTATTTACTAATTTTAGTTAAGTTTTGCACTTATATTTAATTGCATTTTACTGGTTACCATATATATCGAAATAGGATTTCCGCTACTGACTGCGAAACCAGCATATAGTTTCTCACACTAAATTTTAAATGAAATATTTTGCGCTAATTAAATTTATTGTACTTGGCTTTCGTCTGAGAAGACAAACTTTTTTTTCACAACGTTTTTGAATTGCTAATTTTGCTTGTTTCCCGACCTTCGGATCAATTTTTCCTACAGCATACATTTGACGATAATAAATTAATTTAATTTTTTCGTATTTTCCATTTTAAAAAATTTCTGACGCATGTCCAAACTGCCAAATTGAGTAAAATTTTCAATTAATTATTTAATATTAGCTCAAATTTTCGTAGTTCAATATTGATTTATTCATAAAATGTATTGGCCATATCATACTGTATGTCTTTTTCATACACACGCGCAGTTGTTCAGGCTCTGAAAACAATGTTTTCTGGGAAAATTCGGCGACTCCAGCGTGCGTATAACATCTATCTTTATCTTTATTTATTTACATAAATTCTGACTTACCTTTCTTCATTTCATCCCAAATACTATGTCATTATTATTTATCACTTAGTATTCATACAAGGTCGTACTCACGACAATATTCATTAGAAACTAATCTATATCGAGATTATTGCCTTTAAAATTCTTTGAATCTCAAAATAAATAAAATTCTAGGATCTCAACAGATCAATCATATATATTTTATATAAATTCAATATTAATGATTATATACTCATATACCATCTTACGCTTGAACTCAAATATATGTTGATAGATACACTAATATTCTCTTCCATGCTAATATCTACTATAATTCTATACTCTAAATACGGCAGATTGTAGATCTTACTATAGTCGTGTGAAATCTATACGTTTCACAATGTATCTACATACTACACCACCTCACTCATATACTATTTGGACTGCCTCTTTTCTCCTTTTGTCCATAATAATCGATTTTCACGATAATTTAATTGCTGTTTTCGAACCACCAACGAAACAAAAATATTTCTCTTTTGAGCTGAAATGTATTTTCTGACCCTAAAATATGATTAAAAAGTTTTATGCCGTTTTTGCGCCTGTGATGTTCAAACAAACGGACCTATCTCTCGCACTGTTTGTGGTCAATAAAACTAAATGTTTTGTATCTACTTGAAATAGGGAACGTACATTTTGTATTTTATTTCTCAATGCTCAATTGTTTCTCAAATCTAGGATCGGTCTGTCATACAGACGAGTCGTGAACAAAGTATCAACGTTCTCAGTCAAAGTAACGCTTGATTTCAAAGATGTCTAACTGAACTCAGTAGTCTTATTTCAATTTATTCAGAATTATACATACGTTTATTTATTAATTAAATTGTATAAATATATTATGATTCCTATATCTTATACGCATTGTGAACTGGAAAATGTTAAGTTTCAGCGTGTATCTAACTACAACCGTATTTATAGATACAATGTCCTTTGATTGTCGTTTTTCCGCTCTTTTTTGTTCCATTTAAAGCCTAACAAACTAAAGCCACAGTTCGTTATGTGAATCACTATATATATATCAAATTATGAAGGAGACCTCTGAACAAAAGCAATCAATAAAATTTTATGAAATCTCCGCCCTCTTCGATCGTGGTTATATATTCTTTTTCTTGATCTTATCGCCTCTCATATATAACGACCTCAGTACTCTATTACACATAACGATAACTCCTTCTTACTGGACGTTTTGAGAATAGCAAATACACTTATATTTAAATTTTTAATGTTTAATAAGTTTTCTACATTTTTCAACAAATAATAAAAAAAAGTTTAATTTGATAGTGTGTGCTCACATGTTATTCTCTGAAATTTGAACTGGTCCTACAGTACATCAATTATTTTAGTACCTATGATTGAGCGTGTTTGTAATTGTTCCTGATTGAGAACAAATTATAATATAAACAGCTAGTCAAATTCTGGTCAAAGCTTGGTCAAATTCTAGCTTTTAAATTGTCACAAAAAGTTTGATTCTACCGTTTTGTGATAGAGTTAAGTAGGATGATGTTGAGCTTTTTTAAGACGTATTTTCTTACTGAACTTTATCAGCGCGATTATCATTTTTAATGGTGAATTTTGCTGTAATTAGGACCCTTCGATAGCAAAGCCGTTCTTGAGTGTTTATTCAAAAACATTTATAAGTTAAACATCAATTGAAGAAATTCGATCAACAAGTAAAGTGAAACGAAACTTGTGTTCGAAGCCGTTGTTATTCTAGACCATACAGGGCAAACAGATATTCTCTCAAAGCAAAAATAATGAAATGTGAAATCTTCAAGCCCCAAGGCCCGTTAAGCAACGTTCGATATTCAAAGTATTTGTTAATTTTTATCGAATAATAGTCGATGTGTTTTTTCGAAGTGGTCGCGTAATTCATGTTCATCCCGGTTCTTATTATTATTTAAAATTTTGTAATTTTTATTTTTCAGCTTGCACACCACAAATGCGCTTGGCTCGCAGTGCTTGATCGTCTTATTAAGGCTTACATTAAATAAACATTTTAAACACTAATCTTTTATTTTACTGCGCATTAGAAAATTTACAAAATGCAAAGAATCGCAGATTAACGCGACAGGGATCAAACAGAATTTCGGCTCGTTTCGGTCGATCACAATTTTTATATGCTTTCGTAGAACGGGATCAAAGCATGACCGAACGATAGACTATATAGGCAGCTGATGGGTCGCGTGGGTCAAGCGCAAAAGTGTCGGGTGGTCAAGGGCTAAAGTGTCGGTGGTCAAGGCCGCAAATACAATTTTGCTCATTCATGAAACTCTATTCAGTAAATATTCCGCCATCCAGCACTCTCGGAATGATAGAGACANGCAATTGTTAAATTTGAATTTTGTTTTTATTTTGGAAGATAAAAAAATTATCTCACGAACGTGAATTAAATTTAAAAATTTTCCTCGGTGAGATTTAAGATAATTTTCTTAGGATCATTTCGCAAAAAAAAATTCTACAATCCGATGGAAACTCAGGGAGGAGATGTGATTTTAGTTTGACGGACTTTGAAGGCGCTGGAAATACCTGGAAATACTATCAGAAGTGCAACTATCTGCTTTTATAGGGAAAAATAACCAATTTTTATGAAAAATCCTGATTTTTTATCAAAATTTTAGACCAATTTAAAAAATAACTTTTGATTGATCATATGATCATTGATTTTGATACATAGATCAAATCGGACCAAAGGCTAGATCTTTGTGCATGGATTCCGAAAGAAAAATAATTTGTGACCACCACTGTGAGCTTGTATCACGTGATATGCTATACAGGGGGTGCGGCGTATAGTTNCCGAACTGTACCCCCTTAACAATACCAATAAAAAGTTTTTTTCTCATAATTATTCTACCAAAATTTTGCTCTTAATTTTTTTTCAGTTTCATCATTATTGGATTGATCGAAATTATGGACAAATTGCGCCTGATCACGTGCGAGTTGTATTTATAACAGAATACACGGGTGGGTCAGGAACACTGAAAGACTTTCTTCGCAGAACAAAATCAATTCATCCTGCCAAAGTTAAAAAGTTAGAAAAAAATGTATAAAATTAAGAATTTTTGAAAAATTTAGTTGGAAAATAGCCTTTTGTCTCATACGGTATGAGACATACGGTATGAGACATACGGTATGTCACATACCATTTATGCAGAAACAAATCGAAAAAAATGGAATCAGACCACTTTTTCAATTTTTATTCAAAAACTTAAAATTAATTTTAAATGTTTCTTGAAAAAAAAATGGTCCGATCCGGATCCTTTTTTGCGTTGGATTTTTTTTCTATATATGTGTGGTCACTTCGAGCGTATTTAAAAGGAAAACATACATGTTTGTTCTTTTATTTTTTATCCTTACCAAATATTTTAGTTGGACCCGTTGGTGTAACCAAATCTTATCATCACTTCACTATATGCATACACTAAATACGGTACATGGCAATTTAACAGCGGACACAATATTTCTTCAACATCATGGACTTATAAAAATTGGATGTTTTTCAATCGATACAATTAGAAGTTACGGAAAAGAACCGAATAATAGAGAACCAAATAAAGTAAGAATTAAATATTCTATCAAGAATCTACGGCGGTAGTACCTTTTGCATTGAAAATTATTCATTTTTAAAATTGCATTAAAAACGCGAAGAAGGACTTCAAAATTTCGACGATTTTGGAATATTTTCATTATTCTTTAACAAATGGGGTCATTCTAAATTTGACCCAGAATATATTTTCCAAAAAATTTTAATTCTCCGCCAACTAAAAACGACTTCGTATGTTTCAAATAATACGAAATAATCAAGAAAATAAGTGTGAGATTAAATGTTGAAATCAAATTGTTTGAATTCACAGAGAAACGGCTATTCCTAAATAAAATTATAAAAAGAAGATTTTATTCGAATACGCGTCATTTTACCACTTACCGGTAATAACCAGTTTTGTCTTTCCAAACGCCGTCTATGTATCCGCTTATTTTTTGACCTCCCAGCGTTTTACTAACCACCATTTAACCAAAAAGTGTTAATATTTTAAGGCGGATGATGGTTAAAACAATGTTATACGTTTTTAATGTAGCAAGTTTTTGTTATTTTGGGATAAAAATTACTTCATTGATATCGTTTAAAATAGATTTTACTAAATGATTTAAACAAAGTTAAAAGAGAATTGATTTTTATGAGCTTGTTTAAGGGGGTAGCAGCGATGTGGCAGACTCGCGTCAGGTGTTACGAGGATAATTAGTTGGTTTATTGTGCTATATCGAGCTGAACCACAATAAATGGTGTATCGCTTCATCAAAATCATTTTTTATCTATTTTTTTAGAGGACCGATTTGGTTCAAACTTTTATTTATATTCGTAAAATTTTCGAAAAAAAATTCAGCATTATGAAAATTTTAGATTCATTTTTCGGACCAAGAATTTTTTCTGATTTTTTTTTTCCAAAGCCTTTGAATAAAAACGAAAAAAAAACACTTTAACTTTTTCTTGCTATGCTTTACATATTTCTGACTGCTGTGATAGACATGATGAAATGTTTTTTTGTCATTTTTTTGTCGACTCTTTAGAAATTATTATGAAAATTTTCGCAAATCAAGTCCAAATTTTATTAGAAGTTTTTTTGATCTCGTAAGGAACAAGGCGATCACTGTGAAATTTTCTTGGTATTCTATTTTGGTTTTTCCGTATTTCACCGATGCAAGGGTCAATGTGAATATTCGTTTCTGGAACTTCTTGATGAAAATTTGAGCAACATCTTGCTTAAAGAACCGAGTTTTGTTGCCATTTGGCGACGCCAATTTATAGAAAATTTTATTTTCCTCAAAAATTCTCAATTTTTTAAATTCGAGTGTTATAGGCTATTTATTTTTTGAAAGTCAGGACATTTTTCAATTATTCTTATCGCAATTGGAAGGGTCAAATTTTTTTTTTCCTAAAACGCTGTTTTTATCTCATTTCAGGAAAGAAACTTCCATATTGAGGAAATTTCTTCATGTGGATAATATTCTCCCACGTAATTAGTGCAGTAACACTCGAACAATCTGTCTGATAGTTTTTAACATGATGGGCTTTCAAAAAGGTTCCTCACATCGGGGTTCAAGTTGGAATGGAGTCATAATGAAAAGTGGATTTTGGATGTTTTTTACAGATACTTAAGTATGTAAAAAGGTTTAAAAATAGTAACGTTTGCAAGTATGGACGACTTTCGCTTATGATAAAGATATTAAAAGATTTTTCCATTTTTTTTTATTTCAAAACGTCCGAAAGGAATGTACCAATCTGCCACATCGCTGCTACCCCCTTAAACGTGTAAGTTGGTTGTTGATAAATCAAAGTAAAATTTACCTTTTTTCCTACTAGTAAGATTAAAAATTGTTCATTCGAAGTTTAAAACAATAAATCTTTGAAAAATAATTTTGTTTATTTAAGAATAACAGTCGATATTTTCCTGATGAACCAAATTCTCCTGCTTTCGATATTTACTCTTTTGGAGTAATCGCTTTAGAAATGTTAATTCCAACTCTCATGGTAGAAAACGTTCAACCAAAAGGTAAATTAAAATTAACCCCTCACACCCTAGAGTCATTTTGGGTCGACCCAAACGACCGGTTAATACCACTTTAGTCGGCAATATAATTTTTTGAATTTTATAAATGTGGAAACAAAAAAGAAATAATATTTTCTGAAATTTAACAAAATAAGACAGATAGAGAATTTAAGCATTAATCAGATTATAAATATCCTTTATAACCGAAGACTTAAATCAGAAATCATCGCAATATTTGAGGTGCTACAGATTAATGTCTATAGTCTTTTTGGTTTCTTGCAAACTCACCGCTTTAAATATTTTAACTCATGAAAAATATAATTTATTTTATTCTATTCTGATTTTACCGCATAAATTGGACACTGAATTGACCATTCACTTTACAAAACTCATGGCAATTATTGAACAGTTAAATTGGATATCTCTGATGACGGTAAACATTTTCGTAATGTTTTTCTCTTGAAAAAAATGAATTATGAAGCTTTCAAAGTTGTTAATCAGATTTTTTTGGTTAATTATTTAATTTGATTGTAGTGTCTTAAATAAGGTTGGAACGGCAATTTTCTTTTTCTACACATTCCTTAAATTATAAGAATAATATTGATTTTTTATCATTTATTTTATTGAAGAGAAAAATCTACGAATTTTTTTATCTTCATTTTGTCAGGTTAATGGCCNAATTTTGAAACCAAGGAGAATTTTTTTGTAATTTGACCCACCCGGTTGATATTACAAAATATAACATTTTTGAAGAATATCTGAAAATTTCAAAGGCTATTTAAATAAATTTTGCTCTAGATTACAAAAGCGAATTAACGCAATTTCGAGAACACTGTGATCCCCATGATTTGGATAAAGCCGAATTTATCGAAAAATGTCTATCTCGCAAAAACGATCGTCCTGATGCGCGAGCACTTTCGCGACATAAATCGTTATTTGAACTATCTCCGTTGCTGATTCTAGCTGCTCATAAAGTTTATGAGTATAGAACAATCAGTCAAAGAGCATTTGATAATAAAATTAAAGAAATTGAACAAGAAGACGATGATAAGGTAAGGATATCAATGATTCACATGGGATTATACGTTTTTGGTCGTTTTTTTTAAATGTCTCTAATTTTCTATTAAAAGTGCGTAGGTGGAAATCAGTACTGCTCGTACTTACAATTAAAATAAATATTTGTGAAATATTTTATTTGTTCGATTATGGTCCGTTTTTTAACATGGCGAATAATTCGCAATCAGAAAAAAGATAAATTATGTAATATGACCCCTGGTGGTGTCAAATTTCATTTCTGACAATTTTATTACATTCGCTGGGAAAATTCACCCACATGACCAAGTTTTCATGTAAGTTAACCTTCACAATCATAACATAAAGAATTCATGTAATATGACCTCCTGAAGGTGTCAAATTTCCGTTACTTGATATTCAAACGACCGGACGTTGATAAACAAATGTCTGTAGAAAATCAGGAAATAATTAAATACTACTCCCTCACGCAGTTAGCTTATTAAACTTTTGACCTTTTTTCGTAGTTCTTAATTCTTTAAACCTTCCAAGTTAATTTAAAATAACATAATAACGGGCATGAACTGTAAGATCCCTTGAATGAAAGTCCCTGGAATTTACCACTTGTGCGCTCTCTATCGCGAGAACTTATTTTCTAATGACCGTGAGACCACCAACTGCCTCTTTCTCGAGTGTAGTGAATTACTACTAGTAGTATATCACCATGGTGCACCAGTAGTAATATGGATTACAGACCCTCAGAGGACAGATCATGAATATTTGAAAAATGCGGAATCTGAGCATTTGATTGGTTGATCCCTTCCAAATCTGACCAATGAAAT